>PVJH01040836.1:0-15489 GCA_004026705.1 Nesogale talazaci
AGTTCAGTGGGACTTGCCCTGGAGTCTGCTGTCTGGGATAGGAATGGATCAGTGCTGACTCCCTGGCTCAGGCTTCCCGAGATCTCTTCTAGATGGAGCAAATCGACTAGTCAGTAATCAAGTTCTTGGGAAGGAAGCTAAATAAATGCCAAAATAAATAAAATTTAAAGTGTGATGTACATTAGCTGGGAATGGATGGACTGTGTGTTAAGTATCCCTCATGGCCTATTTTCCATAACTCAAGTGGAGTACACACCGTTTTAAGTGCCCTGCATCTATCAACTCCCCGAAGCTCCCTGACCACTTTGTGGAGGGTGATTGTGAATCTCTCCATACAGGTAACAGATGTGTTTGAGCAGCTATGTCAGTAGGAATATCAAGATTGGGATCCAGATTCAGAGGCAGTGTTTGTAGCCCTTACGGGATAGCATACTTTGACTTATGGCACTCTTAAAGTCTTCTGCAAATGCTTCACCTCTTTTTAAAAATAGGAATTTTCAACTCAAAGTCAAAGTTTGGATTTAAGCCCTAGGCAATATCTACCCTAAATTAGAGAAGGTAGTTGTGTCCAGCTGCTGCTGCTGCCGCTACTGCTGCCGTTCGCTGCCCTGGAGTGAGTTGGCTCCAATCCACGCTGACCTTCAGTGTAAAAGATGCAAACAGTGGCTGGTCTTGTGGCCTCTTTACACATTGGTGTGCCGGAGCCCACTGTTGCAAATATTGTGTCAATTGATCCGGTTTTCATTTTCCCCAACCCTCTATCAAACATGATGTCCTTCTCTGGTAATTGACCTTTCCTGGTGGTATTTCCTAAAAAGGAGGACAAAGTTGTACTCTTGTTACTTTTAAAAAGCTTTCTGGCTGTTCTTCCTCCAAGACTGATTTGTGTGACCCAAGTATACCCAAACTTCTTGTTGTTGAGTTGATTTCTGACTTGTGGTGACCGTGTAAACCTCATTGTGCTGCAGAGTATAAGCTCTCGAAGAAGACTCGTCCGTCTTCCTCCTCCTGCATAGCTGCTGGGCTCAAACTGCCAATGTTGGTTAGCTGACAAACACTTCACTACTATAGGATTCTTTTGTTAAAATTTGTGTAAAATGATGGCAAATGGTGTGTGTGTATTTGTATGATTGAAAAATTTTACATATATAATTTATATATGTATTTGATATATCATTTGCCTGATTTGTTGAATTCTTATTAGGCCAACGCATCCATGTAGTTTCTCTGAAAAACACAGATAGTTAGTAGAGTGATATAAATAGATATGTTCCTTCATTACATAACGGAGGGTTGTTGCTGGGACCTGCCTTCTAATGAATGATTTTTTCACTTATAGAATGTGAGAGGGAGTACACGTGTCACTTCCAGGCTGATGTCATTAAAAGAGGAGTACCCCACCTCTGCATCCCCCACGCCTGCATCCCCTACCCTGCCCCAGATTTTGTGGCTTTATGAAGAAAATTTAATTCATGTGATGAAGCTGATGGAGTCAAAACTATAAGAAGCTTGGTTCCTAAGAAATCACATAGAAGAAAGCGCCCTGCATAGGATTACTGACCATGGATGGCAGCATGGTTAAGAAATAACCTTTCACTGAATTAGAACACTGTGGCTTGGGGTATGCTGCCATAATGATGGAGGCAGTCATCCTAGCAATGACTGAAATGACAGTCTGAAGGTACTGGTCTAACTTAGGTTGAGAATGATAAACTGGGATTTATGTATTTATTATGATTGTGACTATTATTATTGTTACTTAGCTTTTAATTGTCTGAGCAAATCATTGACTTTCCTGGAGCTTTATGCTGCCCTTTCTGGAGCACTCGTGGTGGAGTGGTTCTTTTGGGGGCTCTGCGCCCCAGTTCGAAACCACCAACAGCTCCACAGAAGATAGACTGGTCTTTCAACTCCTGTAAAGAGTGACAGTCTCAGAAACCCACAGGGGCTGCTATCTGTCAGCATTGACCTGTGGGCAGGAGCAGGTCACCCTTCGATAAAGAAAGTATTCGTGTCATAACTTCAGAGCAGCGTTTCTTAGCTGTGGCCATTTTGCTCTCATGCGGATGTTAAGCAATGGATTCCTTTTGGTTATCACAACTGGGGTCGGGCAAAGAGTGCAGAGAATGACTTTCTTCAGTAAGAAATCACCCAGTCTAAACATCAAAAGTGCTGAGTGGGTGAACCCTGCCTCAGACGGACTTTGCGGAGCCACAGATATAAACACTGTTATAAAATTTCTGCGACATGTACACTTGTATTTGCATCCAGAATGCTCCTTAGAAGCAACAGTGTAGAGACTTCCTTTCCAGCACTTGGGACGTGTCATCAGGAAAGAGGACATCATATACTTGGTAAAGTAGAGAGCAAGGGAAAAAAGGAAGAACCTAAACGAGACGAGTTGACACAGTCATTGGCACAGTGGACTCAAACCCAACAACCCTTGTGAGAATGGCAGTGTTTCCTTCTGTTCCACAGAGAGTATGAGTTGGAACCCACTGGAGCGTACCTCACAACAGCAAAACCAACGCTTCCCCCGCTGCTAGAGATTGCATGCAGCCCCCACTAGGTAACCCAGACCCAAACCCACACTCACCGCCCTGGAGTATGTTCTGTTTCATAGCAATCCTGTAGGATGGGTAGAAATGCCTCTTTGGATTTCCAAAAGTAACTCTTTAAGGGAATTGAAAACCTCGTGTTTTTCCCAAAGCACTGCCATGGTTTCAAACTGTTGACCTTGTGATTGGCAGTCCAGTGTGAAGCCTCCGACGCCACTGAACAAAGGGTCACGTTTACCAGTTACCCCCATCAGGAGAACTGCTTTTGATGGCAACACTCTAGGTGCTCATCACGGTATGAATGGTGGAAAAAATGGTAGATAGAGTTGAAATGTTTGGCTTTATACCTAGCTCTCTCTATTAATGGCTATGAGATCTTAGGAAATTTAATAGTTGTCTCAACTTCATGCTCTTCTTCTGTGAATTGGGATAATTGTACCTAGCTTATAGGTTTGTAGTGCTAAGTAACATGCTATCTGTGCAACATTAACTATATTCTCTGGCGTAGAATAGGTACTTATTCTAAACATTTTCCCCTTGAATTTAACAATCATGAAAATAACTTAATAAAAAAGGTTTGAAACCTCACAGAACAATAAGTTAGAAATAATTTATTAGTCTATGCTGCATATTGATTAGTGGAATAAATAACTAATCTTGTTTCTTTTCATAGCTCATGCTCATTTGAGTCCCTGAGTCATATAGTTTGATGTTTCGCCATTTCAGGACTGCCTATGTTGTCCATGCTTGGGGGTGTCTGCATGTACATGAGCAGAGAGGTCCTCCATCAACCGCTGCACTCCACCCCCACCTGCTTACATAGATCTCAGGAATTGTTTAGTCCCACTGCATTGAATTCCTATTAATGCAAAAGCACAAGCACCAAAACCATTGTAATTACTCTCTCCTGAATCAGAAATGAAAATTGAGTTCGGTGCAACTAATATTATTATAGGTCAGATTCAGGGCTCTTCTAGGCATCTCTAATACATTTGGAACATCTCAGAAGAAAATCATTAAAATAAGGTCTGTGACTATGGAACTATGTCTTCCCATGACATTTAAAATTAAGAAGTTATTAGCTGGGAAGAAAGCACGCCGGAGATCAGGTGATTGCTTTTAATAATGCTGATCACTGGACACTGGTGTGGCTTCTAACAGAACTGGTGGCAGCATGGAGGGGTCCCAGAAGTGGTGGAAAAGGTACAGCAGGATGAATTGAAAATAACATGTAGACCTTTAACATGGGAGAAAAAAAGGCCTAAATGGGAATGGAAGATTCCTCTTCGGGGAAGAATTCAAAAATCTAATTCTAAATAGTTCTGTTTACCAAACTAGGACCAAAGTGTAAAAACGGCATGCGCAGTAAGAAATTAAAACCCACAAAGACACACACCTAATTAAAAACTGGTTACTCATCTCTAAACTTGAACATATATTTCTAGAATGATTTTTTTCCCCTCTAGAAACCCAAGCCTAAATCAAACATAGTCCAAAACCAGTTTCGGTTGTGTTGATTCCAACTCATGCTGAGCACGGGGGTGTCAGAGAGGAATTGTACTCCACAGGATTTTCAGTTGCTAATTTTCAGAATTAAGCTGACAAACTTTTCCCCTGGGATTCCTGAGTTGACTTGATACCCTTAGCTTAGTGTATTAGCCTTTATATGCATAATGTGTGTGTATATACACCTATATGTGTGCATGTTTTTTCTTATGCATATATATTTAAATTTATACAAAACTCAGGTCAGAGCATAAACAGTCTTCTAAAGCTGGGAGCTACCAGTGATCCACATACAGTAAAGGTATTAAAGATATTTAAGAATAGAGGCCATCCAGAAGTGCAGTAGGCTGCCATATGAGATCACCATAAGTACAGGCAATGTTTCAAAATGTAATGCCCTTAGACTCCCTGAAGGACGCTTTAAAATGCAGGTGCCCATTCAGTAGGTGAGGCCTGAGGGTTAGGGTTTCTAGTAAGATCCCAGGTGTTGCTGCTCTTGGGACAGTACTAGGAAGAGGAGAGGTTTGAATAACCATCACTAGAGATGTATAGAAAGAAAACCTGTGTCGCACTAGGATAAAACACCTTGACATGTTCTTATAACTGGATGGTTTTTTTTATATTGATTGACTTTCTAAGCATGTTGGTTGATATGGATTTTTATTTGCTTTCTCATAATTACTTTTAAATTCTTTCTTTTCACTCTCTTTCTTCTTGGACAGTTTATAGTACCTCTGGAGGTAATGAAGATTATAACTAGTTTAATATTCAAACAAACCAAACACCAAATACACTGTGTTATTTCTGACGCACAACGCTGAGACGGAGGGCCTCATCTCTCTCCCATGGAGTGACTGGTGGGTGTGAACAGCTAACCTTGCAGTCAGCTAACACTTACTTACCCTTTAGTACCAGCAGGCTTCCTTGAGATACCAAATAAACATTTTATTCCTTAGCTTTCTGGTTCTATAAACCTTTCATTCATAAAAATATGTAACTTTATAAACATTTGGTTGCTTGTATCCAAATTAGTTTCTATAATTAAAAGATTTCCTAATAATGCTAACAGAAGAAACTAGAATAAATTAAGAATCAATAGTCATGTGTGAAAGCAACTAAGCACGTCACACATGCTGGACCCTGCCTTTCATGCTTTGTTGTATTCATCTAAGGGACAAACCTGCAAAATAGGCATGGTTATTATTCTAGTTTATAGATGAAGGAACTAAGGCCTAAGGAAATAGGGTAATTTACCCAAGGCCATATTAGAAATCAGTGATAGATTTGGGATTTGAATCCATGTAGTCTGGCTCCTTGAGTGGATACGCTCAATTATTATACCCTCCTGGGGAGTGGCTTATTAAGAGCGTTAGGTTGAGGGGAAATAAGAAATTATCATGCTCATATTAATTTTTGAGTTTTCATTTATTATAACTAGGTAGCATTTTGATGGTCAGCATTGGTTTGGTTGATGATTTAGAGTTTTTATGTATAGTTTCCTCATCCCTTTATTCACTTACACTTCCTTTTGCAAAGTCTAAGTCTTTTGATTTCCTTGAGCAGAAATTGGAGTAACCAGCATGAATTTCATGAAGCATAAAAATAGCATTTCTAAGATATCTATAATCTTTTGTAATGCCAGAGTTATATTTTGCTGATGGTTGCTAAGACTGGAAGTTGCTTGCCTTTAAATATTAGCTTGAAAAATTAAAGAAAGAAATTTACAAAATCATACCTCATCACTGAAGTATCCCTCACACCCTTAGGGAGATGTTAATTGAGACATGCAGCTGCACTAAATATTTTTGTCTCAAAGAATCTTTTTTTCTCAGTAAGTAAACTATGCCTACAAATTACTATGAACCCATTGGATTTTTTCCCTTTAAAGATGATAGAAAGGAGTAATTAAATGAGTAAGAGGGAGTTTCTGGTGCCTCCAGCCACAGAATTGTTCTCAGTGAGAGAAGACATAGCTGTCGCAACCCATTGTGGCCATCACAGCACTGGAGAGGAGGTTGAGTTATACAATAACAGCAGCTTGAGACCATGACTTAACCCGCTAGAGACATCCAATGGTCAGTGAGTTGGGGGGCGGGGCGCAGTGATTGTCCTTCTGTAGTGGTGTGGAGTTCTAAGAATCAGTTGGATCTGTATGTTTCTATGTCCTAGATACTTAAATTTATTAATTTTAGTAATAGATAACACATCTATATGATTCAAACAAGGATAGAGGGCTCGCTACTTGTTCCGGAAGAAAGGTCAGGTGCTATCCCATTTCTTTGTGGAGTGTATTCTTCAAAGCGAACCCTAGCATTAGAATTATCTTTTTAGTGATAGTGGCAGGTATGTCATTTTTATCAATGCCTTCTTGTATGAAGAAAGCAATAACTAGGGCTGATTCCAGGAAGCACACCAATGGTCCAGGCTCTCTCTTCTGTCGGTTCTCTTTGTATTTTGTGATTCTTAGTGATGAATTGGGACCTAAAGAATCACACTGGTAGTCAAGAGAAATATAATGACAAAGGACCAAATTTGACAAGGAAGCTAAATTCCCTAAACCAAAATCCCTGCAGTTGGGCCAATTCCAACTCATGAAGACACACTAGGACAGCCTAGAACTTCCCTGGGTGTTTGTGAGATTTATTTTACACCAAAATAGACAGCCTCATCTTTCTCCCATGGAGTGGCTGGATTCAAAGATTTTTCCTTGAGATCAGCCATTCAGAGCATGATCTGTTATGAAACAAGGACTCCTTGATAAAGAAGATAGATACTTACAAATTATTAATGAAAACAACGAGCTATGAGAACAACAGAAATATACTTTTTTACTTTATTTTTCCTCTATTTGCTTCTTATTAAGATATAACTTATACCCAGCTAAATGCATGAATCTCAAATGAAGCACTCCTTATGTTTTTATACCTTTTTAAAATTAATAAATCATTTTATTAGATGCTCTTATAGCATTTGTACATATGTTGTTGTCATCATTTTCAAGACATTTTCTTTCTGCTTGAGCCCTTGGTATGAACTTCTCTTTTTTCCTTGCACCACTTCCTTCCCATCCTTTGAGATCCTGATAAATTATTATTATTTTCATATCTTACTCAGTCTGTTGTTTCCTTTTACCCACATGTCTGTCGTTTGTCCCCCTAGAGGGAAAGTGTTCTATAGTATTTTTATAGTGAATCAGGTGCAATTTTATATTTAAATTCTCAGTTTGGCAATCCACAGTGTAAGATACTCCTGCATTTTCACAAACATTCACTATACTATCTATTGCCTTGATTGGGATCGTTCTCTTGCTCTCTCTTCCACTCAGTACTTTTGTGTGCCCACATATCTGCGGACACACACACACACACACACACACACACACACACACACACCCCTGCTCTGCTTTCACTGGCGTTTACAGCAATCGATTTGTTCTTGCGCTTCACCGGACCTGCATCCATCACACAGTGCATACTCTTTCGTGTGCACCGTCTTCCCTCCGTCACCGCGGTTTGGGAACTCTGCCCAGGCTGTGTGCTCTGGAGCACTCTAGGGCACGATTGTGCCACATGCGTTACGCATTCTCCACTCAATGGATTTTGATGACACTGGTATAGGAGGAAAGCTGCCACACACCTGATAGAGGTCTTTTTGAGGATGTATGTTTTCATTTCGGACAGTTATCAGGAATGGACTGTTTGAGCCATCGTGTATATGTTTGTTTGGCTTTTTTAGAGAGTCCTGATTTCTGAAGTAGTGTGTTCAATACAGTGTAAGGGATAACAGGGATGGTTCTGATTAGAAGGCCACGTTGAAAGTTATCCTTCCTGTGGGCAGGTCCACAATCTCTGTGTATGGGCAGAGAGCACGAGAGAGTGCAGGACAGGACGTCATGGAGTCCAGCAGAGCCTCTGCAGCCAGCCAGGGCAAGTGTGTGCTCCCAGAACCATTCCTTCACCGAGTGACGCCTGCCAACCTTCCATAAAGACTCACACCAGTGTAGACTTGCTATATTACACAGTCAATTCTGGGACTGGCTTCCCACTCACCTGCACTGTTATGTCATCTCTGTTTGTTCCCTCTCCACAGCACGGGGCAAGCTCCGCTCTCCTCCTGGTTTTGCTGATTTCCTTGGTTGGTCCACTCGTCACTGAGATGCCATATGAAATTACTTCTCTTACGTTATTTTGAAGTAACTTTGGGAAAATTTCTTCAGAACACTGACCTTCTGTAAAAAAAGAAAAGATAGTAAAATCATATCAGCTTTCAAACAGGTCACAAGGTTGCATAGGGTTCAGCACAGGGTTTGGCACATAGCTAGCCAATGGTATCTGTTCATCTGTGCTGACTACCCTTCTTCCTGGTCACAACGTGGGCAACAGCAGTTCAAAACCCCTGCTGCTCCAAGCAAGAAAGACGAGGCTTGTTAATCCCTCAAAAAGACACTCTCTTCAACCCAAAAGTGCAGTTCTAATCTGTCTCGTAGGATTTATGTGAGTTGGAATCAACTCGGTGGTAGTGAGATTTTGTTTTTTCTTTCATTCTTATTCCTAGGGTGACTTTTCCATTGTTCTTCTGAGGTATAATTTACCCTCCACCTCCTTAAACGTCAAATCAGAGCAGGAATGTGTTTCAGTGAGTGTGGAAAGGCTGCTTTTTTTTCAGAAATAGCTCCTCAGGTCTCTTATTGAGGCACCTCTTAGAAGACGCCAACGTTCAATGTTTCTGTGAGGAGTAGAACATGCTGTTACAAGAGCCAGGACCTCCCTCTGCCCCCTTTGGAAAAGCAAAACTCACTGCCATCGAGTTGAAGCCAACTTGTAGTACCCTGCACGACAAGATAGATCTGCCTCTGGGGATTTCTGAGACTGTAACCCCTTAGGAGACTAGAAAGCTTTGTCTCCCTCCCTCCACACTTTCTGAGGCCATCATCGATCCTTCTGGTCAAAGAATATCCTTGGGACTTCAGAGGAAGGACGTCTGATGGACCTGACACCCAAGCCCCTTCCGCTTCTAGGGCTCGGTCACTAACTGTTTCTCTGTGAAGTGGCTTCCAATGGAATAGGCACTATTTCTAGACAGACCTTAAAGCTTCAGTGCCTTGGGCTGGAGCCCCATGAATTTCCTGTTCCATATTTTCCAGGATGGGGATTGAATCTGAAGAACACTATCACCCTAAAAATAGGTCTCCATTATACATTTTCACAGATTCTAAGATATTAAGAAAGTTTAATTTTAACCAATAAAGAATATCGCTTCCTTAAAAATGAATTGTGATCACCCGCTGAGTACATGAACTCTCTTATTCAAACAGGATGCCCTTCCCATTCACAACTCAGAAGACTTAGTAACCCTGGAAATAGAAGGGTCCTTGCTTTTATCTTGAACTTTGCCATCTAGCAGCTGCTCTCTTTCTTTTAAGCGCTTCATCTTGCAGTTTCCAGGTCTGATACCCATGGCACAGTCAAGTTCTTCTCACCAGGTCTCTGCCACTCATTTTGGTGTTATGCTGGACATCATAAACTTGCTGTGCCCCACCCTCCTTCACAACATACACCAGGCAGACACATACAGAGGGTGCTGCCCTGCTTCTCTGTGCTCTAACCCATGGTAACCTTTGTACTTAGTGCTTCCTCTCCACCAACCTGAAATCACCTCCTACTACTTAGCCCCTCATTTGCTGTTTACCGTTGACAGTAAGGCACCTTGGTGCAGTGATGGGCATTCTCAATCTTTACTTCTATGTTCACCTGGTCATCTCCTTTATAGCTTTTGTCCATGTCAAATTGACTTGGGTCTACACTGTCCTCTGTGCCCATCTCAAGGGACCCCCTCAGTGTAGTATAACCTAGTATTCAGCCACCCTCTTCCTTGGAATCCTCTCCTCTCCCAGAGTCTGAAGCACCAGACATAGGGCTTTTCCTGCTTGAACTCTCTTTTTCCAGATCGTCAGCATAGATCTGATTCTCTAATCAAGGCTTTCACTGTCCAGGACCATTCTGACCAAAGAAGGCTCCAGAACCCATTCTCCTCCCTTTAAGCCTACTTTTGTTTTCTAAATATCTATAATTTCAACTTGGTATTCTTACTTAGCCATATCATATCATGGGAGCAGTTTGTAAGTATAAAAATTGTACATCTGACATTAAAGATGCCTGATGCATATTGATGACTGACAGTGTGCAAATTACTGCACATAATACTTGGCCTACATTAGCTTATTGAATGTTCATGATAATCTTAAGAAGTAGGAACCTTGGCCATCATTTCATATATGTGAAAACTCAAGTCCAGAGAGGTCAAAACCTGCCGTGGAGGCCCCATCTGTAAAGAGCACAGTGAGCATTCAAACAAGCTGCTCTCTCTCCAGGGCCTGTGATTAAAGTCTTTGTGGTGAGAAATGCTGAAAGAGGCTACTTCCTTGTGCTTCCTGAAAGTCTGAAGAGATTTGATGCAACAGAACATCTTCGGTGACAATAAATAGGGGAATTAACATCGTATACTTGCTCTTAAGGCCTGAGCATTTCAAGGTTTGGCTTTGTGACTTGGTAAAGACTCAAGATGTAATTGCACACTGGAAGATGTCATCATATTGTGCCTCCATGGTGACAAGCATTCATCAAACTATAAAGAAGTACATTTAGGAGCTTGCATATTTTAAGAGAATGGGTCATTTATATACCAAAATGCAAGTGCCTTCCTTTGTTCGAGGGATCTGGGATGGACAAGAGCTATTGTTGATAGGTGGCCTCCAGGAGGCTCCGACTCATCACCATTCAGTGTCCCAGGCCACCCTCACAATCATTGCAATGCAGGAGGCTCTTGCTGCAGCCACTGCTACAATCCGACTCATGCACAGTCTTCCTTTTACTCATCAAGTGACCTTCTACTTTGCCCAACCCTATCCCTGCCCCATCCCAGGGACTAGATTCTCCTAGCAACATTTTCAGATTGGATCATATGCACCCAACCATTTCCCACTTAAAGAAGACAGATGAATTGGTCTTTATTTTTTCTCATTGAACTATGGCCGATGCCATTGCAGATACCTGGCAGGGAAGAGCATGCTATAATGCATGTTGCAGCTAGAGAGAGCAGGTGTTCCCCACCTGCTGGTTTCTGTTTTCTTGGGCTGAACTTTGCCTTCTTCACATGAACCCATTATCGTCGCTTATTAGTGCTCTACCAAACTGTTGATATTTGCTGGCAAGCCTGTATCACCCCAAGTATGGGCTGGCTTGCCTAGAAATCCTGAGCTGGTTCTGGCCTGTTCTCAGCAAATTCTCTCTCTGCCTCTCTGCCACATCAGCCATTTCTTGCCTGCTACTTCCAAAAAGGGGTCAGACTGAAAACCGCATTGGAAATATTATTTGATTGAGTCAATATATTGCTCTCATTCCAAAAAACGTTTGCATTCTTTGGTAGTGGATGAGTAGAGGGGCAACATGAACTCTGGAGACCCTAACCCACCCCCACCAAAAACCATGAACAAGCTCATGGTCAGGTTGACTTCTGCTCATCGATGCCCTCGGAGTAGAATGGCTTCTGGAGGTTTTCTCAACTGTCACTTAGAGCAAATCCTCAGGCCTTTTCTTCCACAGTGCTGCCCAGCAGGCACCCCCCACCCAGGTGTAAATTGGGAGATGAGAACAATTTATTCGCAACACGCAGAAATCATCCCAACTCAAGCACGCACAGCCAGTGAGTCTGTTCTCTCTCATACTGGAACAGAATCAGACAGAATCTTTGTTCTCAAGTCTGTAAATATTTATAGGACCAGAAAGTCTCAAGTTTCACTGAGGTAACAGCTCATTGGCTGAAATGCTGGCCCTGTGGTTAGCTGTCCACTATGTCACTCATGATACCACCAGGGCTCTTTTGGGAATTTTGGGACCCTCATGTCTAATAGACCCATAATGTCTGTCCATAGGAGTGTCTGAAGGTAGTGTTTCAGGATGATTCAGTCGAGCAAAATGAATGAAACATATATAAATAGACATTGAAAGCTTAAAATGTTTGTGGGGAAACATTGAATTGAATGATAATGGAACTTAGCAAAGACTTTCGATGCTGTCATGTATGTTAAGATATTTAATTCAGCTGAGCCCCGGCGGTGCAGTGGTTGGGTGCGGGACTGTGGCCCACAGGGTTGGTGGTTCAAATCCAGCTGCAGCTCTCCAGGAGCAAGGCTGTGCCTCCTACTCCTGCCAGGAGGCAGTGATGCCCACAAAAAAAGATATTTAATTCAAATAAATGACCCACCCTTCGAGGCACTGGCAAGCCCAAAGCCTTTTTGTCAGGTGACTGGCTGCAGGCCTCTCTTGTCATCAGAATAGAAGTTTTGGTGGGATCAGTGCAGTATCTAGAGAGTAAGAACTTAATTACAAAATCTATTTACAGCTCAGACACAGCAATATCTGAAAGGAACTTCCCATTCCAACTGATTGGCTGCTCACATCAGGTCACAAAATGCTGTTTTAAAAAGATACAAAACAAACAATTCCCCGTCACTTGATAGACTCTGCCTCACCGCAGCTCAGTTGGATGGAATCCAACGCCTCCTTTAGGGTGCTAATCCTTTAATGTTTTTCAAGAGTAGACAGGTTCATCTTTCTCCTGTGAAGCAACTTGGGGGTTCAAACCATTGACCCTACGTTTAGCTGTTCAATGCATAGTGCACTCTGACCCCAGAACACTGGATGACAGATCATGTCTGTCAGCCCCCTGTGAATCATGGCCTGGACAAACTGGCATAGATCATTAACCAACGCACATAGTTCTTTATAACGAAATTGCAAGCAGTGTCACCGGAAGTAAGTGTTCATTAATCTCCCCCCAAATGTCTCCCATTGTTTTCTACTTTTTTATTCCCTAGATCCTCTCCTAAACAGTTGTGATCACCATATATACTCGTGTAGAAGCCGAGGTCTTTTTGCACAGTTTTGAATGCAATTTTTGTGGTAAAATTAGGTGCCTTGCTGATATTCAGGTCAGCTTATACTCGAGTATATATAGTAAGTTAATTCCAATTCAAGGTGACCTTTGCTCCATAGATTTTTCATTAGGTTTTTTTTTTTTTTTTGGAAAGTAGAGTACTAGACTTTTCTTCCAAGGTGGAAGGACTCAAACCTTTATCCTTGTAGTGAGCTCCTGAGTGTGGTAACCATTTGCACCACACAAGAACGTGATTCCCTTTCTTTCCAACCTTTACCGTCATCCAGTCAGTGCTAACTCAGCCCTCCTAGTGCGATTCCAAGACAGTAACTGTTCCCTGGACTACATTGTCCCATATTTCCCCCCAGGGTTGATGATGGCTTTGAACTGCCAACCATGCAGGTTGTACCCCAACAGCTCCAGAGTTCCTTCATTTTCTCTCTTGGGATTTCATTATGATTGTCTAGTATAGACTTCTCAGTTTGATACACCTTCAAAGCACCTGAGACTCTGGAAACAATGTGGATTCTGAGGCAGCAGCTCTCAGTGGGGGCCGAGATGCTGCATTTCTTCCCAGCTCCCGTGGGATCATCTGCATGGTCTACAGAGCACACTCTACATACCACGATCCTGGGACTGTGTCTTTCAAACTTTGGCCTTCATTTTAATGCATTGGGGGGCTTCTAAATCCCAATTTCTGGGCCTCTCTGGAGTAGATTCTGGTTCCATAGTTTCCATACATGGCCCATTTATTTGACTTTCTAGTATGTGCACAGGTGACACTAATCCTCTAGTTCAGGGGTCCCCATTTTTGAGAATCACTGCCTTGGACTATTATAGGAGTCCCTTGCTCCTCTCTAAGGAGGCCTGGGTGCACAGTGTATAAGTATTTGGCTGCTAACCTAACGCACGTGGTTGGAACTTAGCAGTCATGCCTTGGGAGAAAGATGTGGCCATCTGCTTCCTTAAAGAACACAGCCTGTGGGGCTGAGCCCCGGTGGCGTAATGGTTGTGCACAGGACTGAGGCCCACTGGGATGAGCCTCAATTCCAGCTCACAGGAGCAAAGGCTGGGCTTCTTACTCCCACCACCAGAGGGCAGTGATGCCTACCAAAAAACTAAAACCCCCCCCAAAAAACTAAAGAAACCCAATTGTGTAGTTTCCCACTGTGCTCAGCATTAGAGGGACTCAGTATTGGAATAGACTCCATGGCAGTGGGTTTGGGACGGTCTTGACTCTGCTCTCTCTCCTTCATAATTTGCTCTACTACTAGAATGAATGATTCTTTAACATTGTCAGTCTCATTATTTATTACAGTGTCCTACCTTGTTTACAAAGTTGCTAATGGTTCTCAGCTGCCCACATAATGCATCTCGAGACTCTTTTGCATGCTGTAAAACACAGCGAGGTATAAGCATCCTAAGATGTCAGGGGTCTGCCTGCCTGGTTGAATGGCATTCAGTTCATCTGGTCCCCATATAAATATATAACAGTACCACAAAGGAGTACTTCGGGGACTTAAACCACTTTTTGGTACACGCTAGAATTATGTCTACAAAGTTTTCAATAATCCATCATTTAAACAGAAGGTCAACAACAAACTCGCTGTACTGAGGGAGGAATCTGCTTTTAACCCCATCTCCAATTTAGAGAGAAGCTGGCCAGAGGGGGCAAATGATGCTACTCAGTGTTCTGCCCTGAAATTCCATTTGTTTTGCCCTAGTTTTGTTAAGTATCTTCTACCAGAACGTGCTATTTCTTTTGCAGGCTGCTAGAGGCAAGCGTTATTTGCTGCTGCCGGTGTTTGTTTTGTTGCAGAGATCTTGGTCATAATTCTTTTCCATTGAATCTGTAAATACTCCAAGTTCAGTCCATAAAGAGAATTGACTTCAGTGCCGGATGCACTGCCAGATGCTGATTTCCAGCTTTATTAGCCAAACCTAGAGATGGAGTTTGTCAGTTTGTTTGGTCTCACAGTTTGGGCCAGCTGGGCACCATGTCCTTAGTCCACCTTCTTTGCACACAAATACAAAAGAGAACATTTTATTCTGCTTCTTCGGGTGGGAACACACCCTTTATTTATGGAATCTGAGTTACAATGTGACACCCCTAGCCGCTGCGGGCTGTTCTGACTTTATCTATGTCAATCCATGCCCAGGATGATATTTTTTTATGTCATACCATTTTCTTTGAGGCTTATGATGGCATTAAAACCTTTGTGTCTCAAACTTCCTTTCTACCTTCAGTTCCTGGCACTGGGCCACCTCTACTCCAGCCATCCTTCCACCCACCCCGAGGCCTCTCACACCTCCTTGTTTGCCTTAGTTCCAGCTTCCTGACCTACTCCCCAGCTTCACCTGGATAAGCCCCCACATGCAGTGCTCCCCAGATCTTAAATGAAATCCTTTCAAGCTCAATGAAAATCAGGTGATAGGTCCCCAAAGGCAACTGAATCCAACGCTTCTCATTTTTTGTTTTGTCCGATTTTCA
>PVJH01040837.1:0-15417 GCA_004026705.1 Nesogale talazaci
TAGAAAAGTCACAAGGAAGGGATGAGACAGCCAGGGTGCAGAATAGCACTGACAAAACACACAACAGTCCTTGAGCACCCCCACTATCATGATCCTAGTTCTACCTTATAAATCCAACTGGACCAGAGCATGTACATAGGTACAGACCAGAGCTCTTGACACAGAATCCAAGAAAGACAAAGCCCTCAAGGCCAATAATGAGGGTAGGGGGAACATAGAGGGAGAAGGGAGGGAAAGGAAGAACTGATTGCAATGTACACTCCCACTCCCAGGAGAATGAACAACAGAAACATGGGTGATAGGAGACAGTGGACAGAAGAAAATGTGGAAAATAAAAATAATTTAAAAATTATTAAAGGGTCCTGAGGGGGGGGGGCGGTGGTGGTGGCAAGGAAGGGAAAAAGAGAAGCTGATACCAAGAGTTCAATTAGAAAGAAAATGTTTTGGAAATGATGATGGCAACATATGTACAAATGTGTACAAATTGTTGTACAAATTGATGTACAAATTGTTACAAGAGCTGTAAGAGTGCCCCCAAATTGAGTTTTGTCTTTTTTTTTTTAAGATTAAAAACCTGATTGAGGAAAATGGATTCACTTTACTGCCTGTGATGGGTAGGTTTGTTATGCCAACATGGCCACAGAAGATTGGTGGGTTTGTTGTGATGGCACGGCCAATGAACACATGGGATGAATTGAAGGGCAGAGATAGGAAAGGCTTGGTGAGTCCCCCCTTCTCTCTTGCTTCTGGATCTTCAGACCAGAGAGCTGCCTTGTTCGTCCTGTTCCTCGACCTCCAAGTAACACTACCCGTGGAACACCTAATCATGGACTGTGGAGCTGTGAGTTGAGGTTCCTTCAAGCCCTACTTTGCCACACTCCTGGGATATACATGACTGTTGGACTCTGTCATCTGGCTGACTGTTGATGACCTGCTCTGCTGTTTGCTGCCTGTGACCAGATAGCCTGAATTGCTCTACAGAGAACTACTCAGCGGCCCTCAAGATTTGAAGTACTGTCAGTCTTCTAGCTGCCTCATGCAAGTGAGTTGCACCGGGCAATCTGTACTGCTTTATAGATAGTTAACTGTTCTCTTTCTTATCTTATATACCTTTCTCTATATATAAATACATAAAAAGAATTACTAGTGTCCTAATTTTATTTCTCTAAGAGAACCCAGCCTGACACACTGCCTCTGTAATATAATCAATTTTCATTTAAATCTAATTTTATAATTATAAAATATTAGCTAATTCTTTAATATTCTAATGAATAAAATATCAGGGAAACTTATAAAGTATTGCTCCTAGGGATCCAGTTCACACATGTGCTGATTTATTCCAAATAGAACATATTTAAACAAATCTCTGTGCTGCATGAATGGACACAACAAAACTCTCTCATTCTCTAAGTGCATTTTTGTCATACTAGGGTGCCTTCAAAAAATGTCCAATTGAAACAGTGGTTTCACTGGGAATTTTCTAGGCCAGTTAAATTCCAGGCAGAGAGACCCATTCAGACATGGATGATCGTGAAGGACATTACACTGTGTGACATTCATTAGTCACAAATGCACAATATTGGATTGTATTACTATCATAAAAAGTCAATAAAAGTTTTTAATACTATACAAGAAAACATTATTTGGTTGTTATCAGCAATGGGAGAGAGGAAGGGAGGATAATGTGCTGGCTAGAGAGTAGACCTATGTTCACAACAGGGCAAGTACATTACCTTACAAATACATTAAGAGGGAGGTCAGAAAAAGGAAGAAAGAGGTGGGAGGAGAGCAAGAGTTAAAGGCAACAGGGGAACATAGTCTTGTATGCAAAGTCCTGCCATAAGGGTGACCTATGGGTAGATGTCTAGATATCTCTACCTGCAAGTAGAACAAGTGTGGAGGAGAATGTGGGCATCAGCCCACAGAGGAGGAGGAAGAGGATAAGACGGGGAACAGAAGAAGAAAACAAATGAAGCGGATTCCTCCCAGATAGCATGAGGCTTTGGATACAGATTTTCTCTTCATTAGCCTGGGAGTGGTTTGCGATGTGTTCTGCTGGCTCCCCATGACACAGCCTTGGTCTCCACACTCAGTTACATTGAGGTCTTTCCCCATTCCTGAGCATATCTCCCACAGAAGAGAGATTTTATACTCTTGAGCTAAATGGACCCATGTAACCTGGGTTCTTTCCTTTCCTTTCCTTTTTTGCCCCATGTAGGACAGTATTTCTTAATATAGATTTAGGAGCACTTTATCCACCTGACAAACAATTCAATAATTCAACTATATCAAAAAGAGTCATACAATTGTCAGCAGATTCAATGCTAGAACATGTTCTTCTTCTGTGGAGTCATTCACTCAACTATTATTTTCTAAAAGTGACAAAAATATACACACCAGCACATTCTCCAATCCTTGTGCAATTCTAGTTGTGTACTTCAGTGTCATTGATTATACTCTTTATACTGTAAAACCACTATTTATATATTATTTCCAAATAAGGTGTGGAGAAGAGCAGGAGTATTTTTCCAAACTATTTATCACCATTGACATAAACTCAATGCTCCCTATGCAACAATGTTTCCCCTTTCATCTATGGTAACCATTGGTCAAGTTTGTTTGTTTGGGATTTGTGTGTGTATGTATTTCGTAATATCATATATTCTTGTCATGTCCTTCCTTGGTTAAATCACTTTCACAATGAGTTGTGTAATCAAAAACAGTTCTAGTGCTTCCTCCCCCACCTGCACTCAATTTTGCCCCCTAAATACCCTCACCCTCTCTATCTCCTACAACCCCTATAAACCCTTGCATCATTTATTATCTCTATGCATCTACTCATTCTGTGCTTCATAAACTGGGAAATCCAGCAGAAACAACAAAAAACAAGATCAGAATAGAGTTTATAAATAATAATAAGATAAAGAAATAAACACAAGTGATGACTAAGAAAGAAAAAATCACAATCAATATTTAAAAATCCAGGGAAGAAATTTTCTCTCATGGAAAAGAAATTCAGGTTGGGTCAAAGGGGCAAAAGGGAGGTCAACGGACCAAGTATCAAGTTTGATCCGGCATAATCAAGTTGGCAATGAACTCTAATATAGCTGTCCAAGGCCCTTGCCTGTAGCTAGAGGGGATTAGCCATCAACTTGCTGTTATGAAATACTCTGCACATGGTTGTTTTGGCTCCCACTCTACAAATTGTGGGATGGTCTTCCACACATTGAGGGATTGTGTAACCTAAGTTATTTTCCTTATTTTGTTCTTTCTTTGGAACTAAGCATCCAATTCATGGGAAGCTTCTCCTGATTGAAGAACATCTCTGGGGTTGTTCTGGTTCATCAGAAACTTGAATTTGGGATTACATAGGAGTCATGAGATGCAAAGCAAAGAGCCAAGAAAATGAGCACACCTGCTTCAGCCAAAACAATAGTTGAGAAGGGTCACTATCCTATGGGAAAAGCACACTGGTTTTTGAACAATCGCCAGAAGTGCTTTCTGTTGCACTTTGTTCAAAAGAACACAAGCTATAGGCAAGGCATTTTCAGGAACGTGTCCAAGACCAAGTTAGTTTATCCCTTACTTCTTCCCCCTGAGAAACATGAAAAAAATTGCATTTCCAAAAAACATCGGAAGGTTGAAAATCAGACTCTCTCTGCAGCTAAAAATTGTGTGGGAGAGAGATGGTTCTTTGGGCTATCAATTAAAAATTGTTTGAGCTTATTTATTTATTTATTTATTTTTAGGCATCACTGTCCTCTGGTGGTTATGGAGCTACCCAGCGCTGCTCCTGAGAGCCACCACTGGAATTGAACTGCCAAGCCCGCAGGCCGCAGTCCCGCACTCAACCACTTATGCCACCAGGGCTCAGTCCAAAAATTGTTTTTATAAATAATAAATCCCATCGTCTTTTTCAAGACATTATAGGTCAATACTCCATAAATGGCCCGGTGAGTCTCATATTAAATCTGAAGCAAGTTACAGAAGACATTTTGAGCATTCTTACAGCCATCTTGACATTAGAAAGAGACATAGTAATTTTATTATAGTGCATACTCTGTGAAAGACCATAAACTTTTAATGGACTTATAAAAAGGGAGTGTAACCTTTTCAATATTCCGTCTGATCGTAGGATGAATTCATTCTCCCTTCTCCACACATATAACAGGTGCCCTAGGGCCTAAATAGTAGTTCTAAACTTTGCAAGAAAATGTTCAGATCCAACTTTTCCTTAAATCTGAAGGTTGCCATGATTACATACTCAGGAAGGTGTCCTGCAGACCATTTTTCTGATTCTGCAGCTGCTTTGGTCTCAGTGCAGTTCTAAAAGAGAGCCTCCAGTGGCACCAACATTGAAGGACTCAACTGGGAGCCAGAAGACTGGCTTATCAAACCCACCTAGAGGCCTCTAAAATCATGGGCTTTGTGAACTGCTACCAAAAGGTTACAGCTTGGCGTCATGCTTTTCTGCATGTATGGCATCAACATAAGTCAAAATGAACTCAACAGCAGTTAGCAATAGTCCTAAAATTGTGTTTACTTCATCTCTTGTTTTCATTTGAAGCTTTAATACAAGATTAAAAACTAATAAGCATCCCACGGCATTTAACAATCATTATCACCTGATTGCCTAAGGGAACACAGATTCCACTCAGGGTACCATTAAGGTTTTGCTTTCTAGAGCATTTCCCTCTCTCTCTTCAAGAATGTGAAACTGTTGCAGGTCAACTTTATTTGGAGGAGGCAGCTCTTCTCTGGTCACTTTTTGAGTGTCTGTCAACCGGAAGGGCACATCTTCTGACACTTTACAGCATGATTTCTGAAACAAGATGCTTGATGTATTTAAGCTCCCGATGTCTAACCTAGACAGTGAAAAGATGAACTATTTGGGTGGTGGTGGTGTCCCATCACTCAACATACAATTCTAAATAACAAACAACATAACCCTCTTTTTAGAAAAGAGAGTTGTAAAAAATACATTTGGAGGCAAAAAAAAAATAGCAGAGTGATATGGAAGTAGCAAAAGGAATAAGTCCTTAATAAGTGGAACTAAGGAAAGTCCCTGGAGAAAGACATCCTGAAAGGAGGAGAAGGTCATCAAGGTGCGAGGTTGACACTGAGGCTGCAACAATGGGCTTAGGCACAGGGACTAGTATAAGAATGGTGTAGCATCAGGAAGGGATTTATCGTATGGGTCTCTATGGGTCATAACCAATTCAGTGGCACCTAACAACAACATAAGGAAAGCAAGTGTGGATCATGATAAACTAGAGAGAGCCTTGTGAAGATTGGGAATCCCAGAACACTCCGTTATGCTCCTAAAGAACCTGTACGTGGGGGAAGAGGTAGTTGTTGAAACAAAGCAAGGGAATACTGCATGGTTTATAATCAGGAAAAGGTGTGAGTCAGGATTGTATCCTCTCTTCATACTTTATTCAATCTGTATGCGGAGCAAATAATCAGGGAAGCTGGGTTATGTGAAGGAAACTGCAGCATCAAGATTGAAGAAGGCTTAGGAACAACCTGTGATATGCAGAAGGTACACCCTTGCTTGAGAAAGGGAGGAGGACTTGAAGCCCTTGCTGATGAAAATCAAGGCTCACGGCCTTCAGCATGGGTTACGACTCAATGCATGGAAGACTAAAAGTTTAACAAGGGAACCAATGGGGGATATCATGATAAATGGAGAAAAGATTGAAATTGTAAAAGATTTTGACTTGTTTGGATCCACAATCAATGTTCATGGAAGGAGAAGTCAAGAGATCAAAGAATTTGTTTCGCTGGAAAAACGTACTATACTGCTTTAAAGTGTGTAGCATCTGATTTCATCACCCTTTGGGATACTTTAAAAATTCAACAAGTTAAAAAAAATGGGAAATCCACATGGATTAAATCTCAGATGAATCCCCTTTGAACATAAACCAAGGACTGACTAGCCTTCTTATCCTGCAGAGTGCATTGGAGAGTGTATTATAGCAGTTAGGTCAAAATCTAACATTTTATCATTTGATATACATTTTGACCCATTTAAAAGAAATTCTAGTTTTCAATATTTCTGTTCTCTCTTCACCTGGGCTTTTCTGTGTTTTATTTTGTTATTATTAGTTTTTTAATCTTTATTTTTGTCTCTATATTTTTTAGTATATGAAATACAAGCACAAGAAGGAAGAAAATAATCTAAAATTGTGGTGATGCTTGTACAACTCTCCTTGATATGGTTGAACTATTAAACTATATGATATCTGCATTAAACTCCAATAAAATGGTATAGATAAAAAATAATGATAAATTGTTGAAAAGAAAAGATGTTTCTCTGAAGACTAAGATGCTCGTGACCAAAGCCATGGTATTTTCAATTGCCTCATATGCACATGAACAAGAAAGGCTCAAAAGGAAAAAAAAGCAATGCATTTGAGATGTGGTGCTAGTGAAGAATAATCAAAGTATTGTGGATACCTAATAGAACAAATAAATCTTGTTTAAGATAGTGAGGTGGGCTGGAAGCATATGTACAAATGTGGCTGCCATAATGGATGTACAGATTGTTCTATGAGCTGTACGAGCCCCTGATGAAATGACTTTTTTTAAAGAACAGATAAACCCATTTGGAAAGCACACTTAGCATCCTCCTTAGAGGCAAGGACAGTGAAACGTCACCTCACATGTTCTAGACCAGGCCCTAGATAAGGACATCATGCTTGGAAAATTAGAGAAGCAGCAAACAGGAAGAAATTCTTTGACAACATGGATTGACGCAATGGCTGCAACTAATGGGTTCAAATATGAGAACAGCTGTGAGGATGGCACAGGACTGGGTAGTTTTTTTTCTGTTCTATTTTACATAGGTACATAGGGTCAGAACCAACTCAACGGTACCTTGCAATAATGGGGAGAAAACATGACACTGGGAATGTATTTGTGAAACCTGTGCAAATTCTTGCATAACAATGAGACCAGAGAGTTTAACGCCAGATCTTCCAACTAAATGCAGAAAGTCTCTGTGACTAGAAAAGAGGAAGCTACTTGAAAAGTGGACACTAGCTTCTTTTGATACTGGATGTGGAGGGCATTATGCTGAGTGACATTGGTCAATCACAGAATGAAAAATATTGCATGAAACCATTGGTATAAGAGGAAAACACAGACAAAAATCTCTCACTAATAACAGATTTTGGAGTTTTTCAAGCAAGAGATGGCCAGGGAGGGAGGATGAAACCATAGGCCAGGGGGTTGACATGTTTGAAGTTGCAGTGTTGCAGTGTGCAGGGGAAGATGGTAAAATCCACAGAGAGAAGAGAAACTCAGGGAGGGGTGGGGTAAAGTATGGGCAGTAGGTAAGAAGTTAAATTGTTGAATACATCATTGAGATTCTGGAATTAAAATCTAATACACAAACACATACACACACACACACACATAGACATGAAACTGTTCATGACAAAAAGAAATGCCCAGAATTACAGAAAATAATTTTGTATTTTCAATACATGTTCTGAATAAAGAGTAAGGTTATATTGCTTCCATTTATGCAGTCACTCTCCTAAATCCCTTATCCTCAAACCCTAGCCCCCTCCCCACATAGAATATTTACAAGTGAGTGAGCTCTGTCATGGGAATAAAAATTACTCCTGAGAATCAGTTGAAATGTTTTGAAAAATGGATTAAAATTCTTGGTTATGTCCATAACCATGAGTCAACACTCTCATAAAACACCGATAATTTTTTTCCAGCGTCGAGATTAGTGCTTCATAGACTTTTTAGAGTTAATTACTTTAGAGGTAAGAGACCTCCAAAAATGTGAGGCAATTTAGGAAAACACACATACAAAACGGTTGGCCTATTGCATCAATACGTTCTTCACCAGCTCTGGGATGCCCCTCGAGGGGTGCCATAGGGTTCAGATAAGTTGCTCAGTGCTAGATCATGAACCCCCAAGGCAAGAAAAAGGCGACCAGGTGGTAGAAAGGTTAAGCAGCCATTTACACCACCAGTCACTCTTCAGGAGAAAGACGTGGCATTCTGCTTCTGTGAAGGTTATACAGCCTTGGAACTCCCAGGAGCAGTTTTACTCTTTCTGTAGAGTTACTAGGCATTGAAATTGGCTCCCTGGCAAATAATTTGGCTGTTTATTTTTGTGTTTGAGGCAAGGAAATGTCCCTCTCTTTGGGAGGTTCAACCTCTGGTAGAGTGGCGCCATCCTAACATATACAGGCATGTAGTCCATTCTTTTTTCCTTTTTCTTTGAATGTTGGGTAGTTCAGTCAGCCCTGTGAGGCTCTCCAACAAGGGCTGCTCTCTTAACCCCTTTTGTCTTGGAGGATTGTATCAGCAGAGGCATGTAGTCCATTCTAATTCAAGGAGTCACCTGGTGTGTCAACTGGGTAATACAGAACTTTCAATGGCTGATATTTCAGAAGTAAGCACCGGGACTTCAAACTCCAGCTTTTTGGTGGGCAGCCAAGCACAATAATCTGTGTATTATCTAGGGACCAGTCAGTATGCACATAAATGCAATGAACATTTATTACATTGAATTATTCAAGGATATGTGTATGTCTCTGGATTTTTTTAAAAGGAGAATGTGCGGCATTGGAAAGTTCATCACAGAAATTAAATTTCATTGATTCTGGAATTGATAGGATAAGTATCAACCCACTGAAGATTCGGAAACTTTAATAGGGTTATCCATCAAACTGAGGAGTCCTGGTGGCAGAGTAGTTATGCATTGTGCTGTGATACTCAAGGTCTGAAGTTTAAAACTGCCACCTGCTCTTTGAGAGAAAGACAGGGCTTTCTTTGCACTGTCACAAAGAGTTACAGTTTCAGAAATCCACCGAACAGTTCTAGCCTATCCTATTGGGTCACCATAAGTCAGAAACAACTCCATGGCAGTGAGTTTGGTTTTGGTTTACCCACCAAAGGAGTAGGTTTGATGGCTCGGGGGATCAACATGCTGCTTCTACCCTACAGGAAGGTAAGCAGTTTGAATCCACTAGCCACTATATAGGAGTAAGATATGACACACAATAGTCACAGCCTTAAAAACTCTAGAAGGGTAGTATGGGTAAAAAGCAATGAGTTTTCATTGAGTACCCTCCAAACAGATCTTAAATTCAGACAGTGTAACAGATGCAGTCTTTAAATTATAGATTTGTTTATATAGTACTTAGCATGTGGATCTTATAGAAAATGAACAAACAATAACACAAAATACAAAACAAAAAAAAAGTTGGTCCTCCAAACCCTATTGTGATACTCACGGAATCTGGTGTCAATTTGAGGATTAAGAGTTTAGCTTGGAGATAGCCAAATGTGACCTCTGTGTGGGCATGGCCTTCTCCTGAGAATTCTGGGAAATCTGACTGTATTTCCTCATTGGAAGTGAGAGATCCACTAGTCAGTCCCTTGGAGATGCTCTACTAACATGACAAAAGGCTGACTCCCTGTGAGCCATCGGGGGTGGGGGTGGGGGAGAACCACATGGACTTACCCTGATGTAACCAGACTTCTGAAGTTTGAAAAGCTAGGTAGAGGCTCCTGCCAGTAATGAGATACTTGAGAAGTCACTGAGAGTCCCCTGCCAGTGCTGAGATGCTTACACCACCACTGGATCCACAAGACTCTGCACCCACTGGCAAGAGATTGTCCTGGTGTCATGGCACATGCTTTGTGCATCTGAGGAGGATTTATGAATTAGTATTGGACATATGGGCTAATATCAGACATATGGCCTTGGACTGGACTGGGCTGGGATACTTTCTCAATGTTCCATTTCTCTTGTATATAAACCGCTCCCTTATGTGTTCATAAATTTGTTTCTCTAGGCTACCTGGACTAACACACCTACCAAGAATGCTTCAGAAGATGGTGTCCCTGGTAGGGGCCCTAATGGCAACAACTGAGTCAAGTATGAGAACAAGTGTGAGGATGATGCAAGACCAGATCGATGTTGTTCTGTGACACGCAACGCAGGACTGGTAAGTCTATTTATGAAAGATCACACTTCTAAAAACCCTCAAGAGTAATGTTACTCTGCACCCATGATGATGGAGTGAATGAATACAGGGATGGAGTTTTACAAGGCCCTACGTTTTGGTTGCCAAAGGATAGGATGTTGCGGATTCATCTGTCACCCCCAAATTTGTGTCAATTTGGCCTGGACATGACTCTCACGAGTAAGTTGTATTTTGATGTAGTCCCTTTTAGGATAGGAGATTGAGCAAGTGAGCAGAGGGCAAAGAAATCCTAGGACAGACAGGGGGAGCTTGAGAGATAGATAAATGCTAGGTGGCAAACCAGAAGATTGGGGGTTCAATAGTACCAGCAACCCTTCAAGACGTAAGGTAACAAGACGCCCTGCTTTTAAACAATTTAAAAATGCCCCGCAGCATTTTGAAATTAAAATAAATATATTCCAATACTATTTTTTTATTCTATGAAAATTTTTGTTGCTCCACATAGACCAAATTTTTAATCAAGAAACACCGCCACCACCCCCAACCACCCCCAGTCAATAATGTCCCACTTATAATCTGGTCACTTTATGGCGTGATGAGGATATCTGCCTCCATAAAGATTTACGGTTTGGTAAACCACTTCAGGATTGCTATGACTCAGGATTGACTTGATGCTACTGGGTTGGACTTGGTTTTGGTAAGTATCATAAGAAAGAACAGTCAGAAATGAAGCATAACTTTTGGGCCTAGGTTAGAGAAACGAATCCATAGGCACTCATGTGGATATAAGAGAAAGTTTTCTATAAAGGGTAATTGTACATTAAGAAAGCATACCAACCCAGTCCAGATTAAGTCCATACGTCAAATGTTAGGCCAGATGTTCAATACCAATCTATAAAGTCCTCTTCAGACTCAAGAACACATGCAAAGACACTGAATTCAGAAAGATTACAGACCAGGGGAATGGAAGATTTGTGGATACAGTAGTGTTGCAACTATCTCAGTACTGGCAGGGGTCTCTATATGACTTCGCTGGCTCTAGAGGTCTGGTTGAATCAGGATAGGTCCATGTGGATTCTCCAGCTCTCAGGGCATAGCACCATGTGTCTTATCAGTAGAGTGTCTCCCAGGTAGTGAGTCAAGAGAGCATATGTCTTTCACCTCCAAGGAGTTCCCAGAATTCTCAGGAGAAAGCTATACCCACATATAGGTCTCATTGTCTTTGACCTGATGGGCAGACTAGAATCTACCTCTTCATTCTTAATCCTCTCAAGTCCCAAATTGACACCACGTTATGTAACTACCACAGGTTCCTTTACTGTTGACCTAGATCCTATAGGTCAAGATTACTGCCAATATGAAGGCCCACAAATAATGTTGGACTCACAGATATAAAAGGAAAGGACCAGAGCCTACTGAACAAAAGCTTAAAGCCAGCACCCTGAATGTGAACTGCTAGCTTTAAAAACTGGGAGAAAATTAATTTCTCTTTGTTATAATACATTTCTGTTAGAGAGGCATTCGATAATGAAGACACACAGGGTTGCCAAGAGCTAGAATGGGCTTCTTAACAACTCACCACCACAGTAAAGAGGAGATCATTTTCATACTGACAAAAAATGTCAAGCCTAGCGTCATTATTTTAGTAACCTTGCTGGCAGACAAACAAGGCATGAATGCAAATTATCAAACCATTTATGCTTCCTAGAGATTAGCCAATTTTTGTGACTTCTGTTTATCTCAAGGCAAAGCTGTCTGACTGAGATTCTCTCTTTTGACTTCACTCCTATTATTCTCCCCTCTCTTGTTCTTTCTCTTAGTGAAACATTTGGTAAATTTCCATTGACAAAGCACCATATGAATCTCATCATTGACTTTCTTTGCTTATCTCTGAGGAGCAGCTCTCACAGGGGAGCCTAACGTGGTTTTCGCCCATGGTAGATGCATTTTATTATTTCTAAGCATCTGAAGCAGATGCCCAAATGGGATAACCTCTTTAGAGGATGGAACATCTTCAGGAAATGAAGCACATATGCATAAATTGATACTATCTTGAATTAAGTAAGTGGGTCCCACAATACATAGGGTCAGAGGAGAGAAGAAAAAAAGAGTCATAGATTTGTCAGCATCTATTAAGACAATCGAGTGATAGCAGAGCCTTTCAGAGAACAGCAGATATGGAACATTCTGAGAAACAATGTTTTCTTCACCACATTTTAAAATAATTATCCTTTAGTGGTCTATTCAAGTGACTGTGCATCTTTAAATAATATATTTGGAATTACTAAAGAGGACATCTAAGCTTTAGCTTCTCAGAGGACATTCGATGTGAAATGTTCTATAGAAATCATTGGATAAAATAGTGCCTGGGATCTTAAAGGCTTGTCTCCAAATAAGCCATCTAAGTGAGAAGTCACCTAACCTCACATGTATGAAGCATACCTTCATCAGTCACCGAAGGGTTGTGAAGCATATACTCCGAAGGTGAAGGAGGGATGAGAGTATCAGAGCGTAAAGTCTGAGAATCTGGTTTGCAGCAGGGTCTGAATGACAGTGGGGGCCCAATATTCACTGGTGGAACTATAAAGAAAATAAATCTCCAGTGAACACCCTCTATCCACAATGGAGGGATAGGAGAAAAGTGGTCACTAAAAGGAATATGTTGCTACATTAAGCATCGGACAAAGGCAGAAGTTTGACTTGAACTGTTAAAATTTGTCAGCAAATTCCCCTAGGATCTGTGCTAGGCCAGATCTGGTTTCTAAAGCCCTATGTTTTGAAGAGGTTGTATCATTTGGTTTGGTTTGTGGTAGGACGTATTAGAGGGTATCTCTAGAGATATGGCATTGGAGTTCACCCTTCTGAAGTGAAGCATAAGTTTTGGGGAGTATGAAAATCAGGACTGATGAATCTGTAGAGTCAGCAAGTGGAAAAAGGTTTTGTGGGGAAGGGGACACAGAGGTGGTGGTGGGGTGAAGGGGTGATGATGTCAAGGGATCCATATAGAAAACAAATGTTTGGAATCTGATTGTGGAAGCAAGTTGTACAATTCTGCTGGATGCTATTGAACTATGGAATGATTTAATACATGTATTGATTCCAATAAATAATTTTTAAAAGAAACCATTTAACTTCTCATTCTCACCTCACTTTTTCAAAATTATTCAGTTGTCTTCTCAAGGATTTAAAATTTTCACTGCCTAGAGAATTTCGGATAATAAATAGAATGAAAAGAAAAGCCAGAGTAAAGATTCTATGAGTCGTTGCATTAATTCTGTTAGTCACAGTACTGATAGGTCATATGAGCTTGTCTCATTTTTCAAGGTCAGGAGACAAGCACCATCAGTATCAGCCACTTGAAGCTGATTCCTATGAGACAGAGGTCAGACATACCTCCACCTTCCAGCCAATTTATCATGACTGCTATGCACCATCCCTCCCACGGCACTCCCTCTTCTTCTCTGTTGGGTCTGATCATTCACAGCAATGCCAACACAGAACTCACAGTCATAGCAAAGTGACAGGCTACAACTTGAGAGCAGAAACTATTTAGTGTACAGTACTTCAATCAGGATAGACTCTTCCTCAGTCGCGTGTGCAGGCAGACCCAGGTCCTGTTTCCCCTTTGGCTGCTCCATGCTCAGACAAGAGTTCCGAAGCTCTTTAGCTCTACTGACTAAATAAGCCCAGTGGCACCACACTTGGCTTTAGTAAACCTCATTCAAAATGCTCCAACTCTGTAGATCAGCAAACTTAGCTTCTGGGGGACACTCCATTCCATCAGGAGTCCTGCCCAAAGCCACTCAGCTTTTGGAGTCTGTGATCCAGGAATCTCATTCCTCTATCTCGCTGGTCTCCTGGTTCTGCTGCTTTTGCTGCCATCTCTCGGCATCTCCAGAATCACAGCTCTCCGGCTTTGGGGTGGAGTAGATTTAGTGCAGGAAACCTAAGCATAAACAATGGGCTTCACTTGCACTTCTTCTTAAGGAAGGGTACGAAGGCCTCCCTTTCTATCAAAACTGATCACTTGTTTGGATTTCATAAGCCTTCTTCGCAGTAGAACCTTATTTCAGCTATTATCAGGCTCTCCGATCCCCTTAGTGGGTCACACACCTCTCATTTGCACAGCTCTACGTAGCTATTAGGAGCCCTGGTAGTGTAGTTAGTTAGGTAGGAGGCTACTAACCTCAAGGTCAGTGGTTCAAAACCATCAGCAATGCCTCAAGAGAAAGATGAAGCTGTCTACTCCTGTAAAGACTTATAGTCTCAGAAAACTTAGACTTTCGTGAACTTAAAGAGCAATTCTACTATGTCAGCTATCTCTTGAGCCTGAGCAACTTAACTACTCCCAGTTTTGGACACTTTATGTCTTTAGTGGAGTCCAAATATCCCAGTGGTTTGAAATGAACAAAAGAAACCTTCTTCAGTAGAACCATTTGCTAAAATTAGCAACACATTAATTAGTATTTGAGTACAGTACGCATTCTTCTTAGAACTGATACCGGGAAGGGCTCTTCAAGCAGGTGGCTGTATCTATCCACAACAAACATTGTGACAAGCTCCCGCCAACCTCATGGAAAGCATCAAAACAGTCCCCATGTGATTCAAAAAGATAGCTTCCCTTCAACAGCTGAGGCATCGGGCATGTGAATGCAATGAACTTATATTTTTTTGGTTAATTGCTCACATTTTGTGGCTGAAAGAACACAACAGCATGAGCAAATGAAAATTTGGAGTTCTACAAATGGCAGATATTAGAAATGGAAGGCACTGATTTAACTTCGATGAGCATATGAAAACCCCAAAATATGAGTTGCTCTGCCAGTGATTAAGCACATAAATAGAGTGCATCAAATCCATATCTATCGTACCTTATTCTGCTTCCTTATTACATTTAAATGTATATATGCCCCAAGGCCAGCAAACCTGCTTAGAGCTCAACTCCATGCTAAAAGGGTCTTTTATGACAGATAGATGGCACTGCACTATTTCTCAAATTAGGCCTGCCAAGGTGTCGCACCAGCTCGTTCACAGCTTGATGCATGCTGCAATAATAAGAAACCATAAGACTCAAAGAGGTAGTCCTGGTGTCAAAACAGATGGAGGGAACAGCTGAGAGGGGGATTCAGCCAGTTTATTAACTCTGGGTGAGTAGAAAAAAAATCATAGTTAAAAGAATTCAAAGGAACACTTAGTGGGGGGAAAAATCCCAGAATTTAAGAGGTGATAATTTTAGAGCGAAAAAAGACTACAAGAATTTTCAAAATTATAACAGTAGTCAGTTACCTGTTTGTCTTTCCAACTCCTGAAAACAAAAGATCACCTGTTACGCAAATGATGCACCAAACTCGCGCATCAAAACACCGAGACATGTCACCTTAAAAGTACACAGCAAACGGTAACTCATGAAATCACTAACATCTTAAGCAGTCTGGGAACTACTGTTGATTATTCTATT
>PVJH01040838.1:0-15418 GCA_004026705.1 Nesogale talazaci
AAAGTGAGCATCTGTGACTTGAGGGAAATAGCAGAGAGCATAGGTCCCAACTAACTTGGTCTTCATCAATCCCAGCAGTTCTGTTCCGGTTCCCAAGGGACATTGGCCTGAAAGGTGCGCTTTGAAAACCCTCACTCATTCAGCGGCCCGGATTTACTGACCACTGAACACCAAACTCACTGTCATCAAGTGTGCTGTAATTCAGAGGCACCCTGGAGCACCCAGCAGAACTGCCCCCGTGGGTTTCCAAGACTGTCCCTGGTTATGGGATTAGAAGGCCTCATCTTTCCTCCTGAGGAGTGGCTGGAGGCATCGAACTTCTGACATTGCAGTTGGCTGCCCAAGTTAATAAACTAGAATGGCCCAACTTAGGTCCTGAAATGATGCTGAATCCGAAACAAGCACAAACCCCACACTCAGAGAGCTCACATTCTGACACGAGGAGACAATGAACAAATCGACAGTCATTCTGCTGCAGGGGATCTGAACTCTGGTGAGAGCCATAGTCGGTGCCTTCTCTGGGAGGAAGCATGGAGGGCCCGGGGCACGAGGAGGCTTCACTGAAGGGAGAGATGACCAGAGGAAAGACAGAGTTCACTCATGCCTCTCATCCACATGGTTTTGTGATAAATACTAATGCCTCGTCTAAATTTTCCTTCAGGTTGTTAATGTTTCGTATTGTTAGTAGGATTTTTCTTGCCTGTCTTTGATAACTCTGATGATATTTGGAAGTTTTCCAAAAGGCTGTTTAAACTGCCTGGTGCTCAGAGGAACTCGCTTAATGTTCATTCATTGTTGTGACTTTTGATTAATAAAAATATGTCATAATAGGTACTGGCAATAAGGAATCCGCAGTGTGTTATATTATCAACACAAATATGCATCGTTATATGATTTCATTAATCATGTGATGTAATTGCATTTAAAAAGTTAAAATACACTCAGTAGTTAACTGAGTGTATACTGCATAAAGAGTATAGGATGTGATGAAGAGATATTTGAAATTACTTTAGTCACAATTCATTTAATAAATCCCCTAATGCAACTGATTTTCCCCTAATTCAGTGTCCTGAGAATTTTCTTGATCTTTGGGTTTATGTTTTCCACTTTTATAGTGAAATATTTTATAATATTGTATAATATGGTATTCAATACCATCAGAGAAGTTCTTTATAGAGTTTCACTTTGTGGGGTTTTGTTGTTCTTGTTGTTTTAACATCAGATGTTGCACGCACGCGAGAAACCCACATGGCCAAGGCGCAGCCACCGGGTTCCCGTTCCCTGCGACCACCGGGTAGGAGGACGGGGTTGGGGGTTGGGGGTCCCGCGCATCAAGGCCTGGGGTTGGGGTCCGATGGTGGGGATAAGAGGGGGACAAGTTCTCCCTCCCACCGCAGGCTCACCGCCCCGAACAGAGGTGGACAGGCGACAGCCCCCACCCCTCGCCCCAGGACGAGGCTTTGTGGTTCTTATAATCATAAACAGATATCAACTAAAGCCCAGAGCCATATTCTGCTTCTTATCACTGCAGAGCTAGGAGAAATTTTAGAAAACATTTTACTTTCCCCCTGGTTTCACAGTGAGAAATTTTCTCAAATTAGAAATAATTATAGGGAAAGAATCCTGGCTTTGTAATCACCAAATGTCTCACCAATAAGGAAGAAAGGAGAAGGGGGGGTGGGAGAACAGACAGGGGCAAAAGCTCCTGCACAAGTTTGCCTCGAGTTAGGTTTGCAGCGTGCATTTAAAACACTGGTTTTCAAATTTCTTTTTACAACTCATAGTAATAAATGCATAATACATTTCAAACCAGAAAGTACACACAATCTCTCTGTATGTTGAATAACTATTTGTTTTTACTTAATGTAATAACCTGTGATTTTTAACTTCTATTCTACTTCAAATTTTATGAAATATTCTCTTAGTATATCTATTTTATGACCAATGAATAGGTGTCACCTGAAGCTTGAAATGCACCAATCTGAAAGAAGGCTATTTAAAATTTTGTGTTGCTTAGAAATTCCTACAGCTATGGGCTGCAGGACCAACCAAGAACCAACCAAGTCTCTCTACCTTTCAAAATACAGTGAGCCTTGGAATGGACATCTCACAAGGACTGTTCTAATCCCAGGTTGCCTCAGCTTCATGCAACTTTCCTTTTTACCTGTCAGTTCTTACTTCTTATTCTACTGTTTGAACATATGCACTTCTTTATTCATTTTTTCAAGAAATATATATCGAATAACTGCTGTAGCCAAGTTTTAGGGCTGTTTTCGTACTATCACTTCTCCCCTTCAACTACAGCCATGAATATCAGCTTGACTCAAACCCAGCTTCCCTGGCTCATAACCAGAGAGGAAATGAAGAACATCTACACCTGCCCTTGGAAGCACTGCTGCTGCCCTTCCTTGGTCCTCCCTCCCTCCTGTGCTTTAGACTGTAAATGCTGTGGCACACACGTAACATACTAGAGGTGGCAAAGCAACAGGACAGAGTCCGGGTCTCTGTCCACCTCTGTGAACCTGAGAGGACATGCTAGCTGTGGCTGGTCTGTACCTGACTGATGACTTGTGATAGGGTTTTTTTTTGTTTTGTCTTGTTTTTTTTGTTTTTTTTTTTTGATAGTTAGGTTTTTGGTGCCAACATGTCACCCCTAAGAAAATGTGGGTGGAGGTTAGCCTGTGAATGAGGTCACAGCTTGATGACCTCTTTTGGAGGCGTGACAGGAATAAATGACTCGTAGACGGTGGCCCCTTCCTCTCTCTCCCTGGTGATCTGACCAGCTGGCGGCCTGAGTTAGCTGCTCCGCCTCACCCTGTGCTGTGCTCCCTGTGCACCAAGCCAACTCGTGGACACTAACAGATTGCATCACTGTGCCATGCTGTTCCACACCATGACACCACCCTTACCAGGGGGCCATGCCCACCCCACCACCCCTTTCCATGTCAGCTGCCTGTGGGCCAACTCTGCTCATCTTGCCACTGCACCAGACACCACACACCTCACCAGCCACTTAGCATCACTACCCCTTGAGGCTCCACCTGGACTTGCTTCCTACACCTCTGCTCCACCTCGACGTCCCATCTTCCCACTGTCTGCTTTCTTGACCTTGGGCCAGCAGCCAGCATGAGTTGGGAGGACCTTGAGTATAATCACTGTCCCACGAAAGTGAGTTGGAAAGAGCTCTCTATACTGCTGTGTGGACTAATTTGCTGTTGTTTCCCTTTTCACTACTTACACCTATCCTTTCATAGACATATAATTATAAATGTCCTGCCTGTGTTTCTCTAGAGAACCTTGACCAACACATTGCCACATGAAGGGGAAATAAATAACAACTCAAGAGTGTAAGCTGTTCTTAAGTCAGATCTTCTTTATACATTAAAGCTCATTTATCAAATACTGGAAAAGCACTGGGAACTCAACAATTACAATGACAGACACAGTTTCTGTCCTTGAGGAACTTATGACTTAGCAGAGCAGTATAAGAACAAATTGAATAATAAATTGATTCATATTAATATGACATGTAGTGGATCATTGGTTAATTTGATAACCATTTAAATAAATCATTCAATAATTCATTATCATTAGTAATTAAACTATAGAAATAATTAGCTAGGATAATTATGAGTTGCCACAAGTATTATGAAGGAGAATACAAAAGGTGTTGTGGCTGAGAACAAATATAAAGGAGTTGTCTGATAATCATTTGTCAATTGGAGAGGATTAAGAGTGTAGGGGTGGAGTCTTACCTATCAATCAGACGATAGTCAATGAGGCCTCTGTGTGGGCATGGCCTTTCCCTGAGGATTCTGGAAATTGCTGTATTTCTTCCTGGAAGGCAGGAGATACTCCCTCTCTAAGCTCACTCCCTGAGAGATGCTCTACTGACAAGACACACAGCACTGTGCTGATAGACGCCATGCCCTGGGAACTGAAGGAGCCACATGGAGACCCCTGCCAGTGCTGATGCTTACAACACCACAGGATCCACAAGACTCCCCACCAACTGGCCTGTGATCTTCCTGCATGTGGCATGATTGCATGCATTTTGTGAGTCTGAAGGGAACTTTATAGATTGGTATCAAACATTTGAGCTAATATTGGACTTATGGACTGTTTTTTCAATGTTCGATTGCTCTTGTATATAAACCTCTTCCAGATACACAAGTGAATGTGTCTATGCATTTGTTTCTCTAGTTCATCCATACTAACACACCTGAGAGGCTGCAGAAACTTTGAGAAGGTGAGAGGGTCTGGTCCAGTCTGGATTAGAGTGAGAGCTCTAGAAAAAGAGCAAAGAGTTCTCAAACATGATAGGTGGAAACAACAAAATGGATTTCTCTGAAGAGATGTTGTATACTTCAGGTTTGCAAGAAAAAGGCATGTCTGTTTTCTCAATGAAATATGAAACACATAATCAATGGTAGATAATTAAATGTTGGAGAAGACAAAAACATATTTTCCTCAAGAAAAGAAAGTTAAAGATAGGTACCCTATAGATATTTGTAAAAGTGAACATGAAAAGGGTGCAGAGGCGAACAGAGTGGAGGAAACTGATGGCGCCCAGCCACCAAAGGATAAAGTAGCTGGGATCTTAAGGCTTGAAGGTGGACAAGTGGCCATCTAGTGCAAAAGCAGCAAAGCCCACATAGAAGAAGCACACCGGCTTGTGTGATCACGAGGGGTCAAAGGGAGCAGATATCAAACATCAAAGAACAAGAATCAAATCAATAAGAATGAAGGGGAGAGCAGTGGGGACCCAAGGCCCACTTGTGGGCAATTAGACACCCCCTTATAGGGGAGTCATAGGGAGGAGATGGGCCAGTCAAGGTGCAGTGAGGTAGCAATGAAGCATAGAACTTTCCTGTAGTTCCTGACGGCTTCCTCCCCCCAGTTATCATGGTCCCAATTCTACCTTACAAATCCAACTGGACTGGAGGAGATACACTGGCAGAAATGAGAACTGGAAACACAGGGAAACTGGGGCAGATGAAACACTCAGGGCCAGTGGTGAGAGTGGAGTTACCGGATGGGTGGAGGGAAGGTGGGGTACAGAGAGGGAGCCAACTGCGGGGATCTACGGATGGCCTGCTATCTGGAGGATGGACAAAGGGAGGAGTGGGCAGGGGGAGATGTTGAGCACTGTAAGATATGACAAAACAATAATAATTTATAAAGTAATGAGGACTGGGTTTGGGGGGGGTGGGAAGGACAGAGGGGGAAGGAAGAGAGAGAAGCTGATATCAGGGGCCCAAGGGGAAAAGCAGATATTTGGACAGTGTTAACGAAAACAGGCATGTGAAAGTGCTTGGCACAGTATATGTAACTATGTATTGTGAAAAGCAATGTACGAGCCCCCAATAAAATGATTAAATTTTTAAAAAGTGGACTTGATAGTGGTACTGTTGAGTGATTTTCTTTTGGATCCTATAGAGAGAAGGCTGGTGATTGTTGAACTTGTAAGTCTTTTGAGTCAGTTAGAAGATAAGAGAAACAATGTAGCTGAGAATTGGAGAGAGGTGGAAATGACACTGGACCACAGTCTGATATGGGCAGAAAGAATGCCGGGAGAGAGCGTGGATGAGGAGAGATGAAGGCACCATGAGAGGCGCCGATGAAGTTAGTGTACACTGTACTGGAGGTTTTTTGCCAAAAAACATTTGAGGACATAGACAGTGATGATCACAAGAGAGGGGACTGAAACACCATTCTGTTTCAGGTCTCGGGAAAATGCTGGGTGTGATTTGAAAGTGGATCACAGGAAAAGAAGGAAGAAAACCTAATTAGAGATGAGGAAATCAAGGGACTGTGGGTTCAGGCGTTGCTGGGTCAGACTGCAGGCACGGCTCCTGCAAGTCTGGTCTTCTGTGGAATGCAGTCTCCCCAGCTCCCCTTTCCCCACCACCCCTAGGGCCAAATACACATGCTCCTTTGTCTCAGGGGTTTTATGAGGAAATGGAGAACGATCAGTTAGAAAGTCTGTGTGTCTGTGTCCGTAACTCTTGTGCTTGTTTCAAGGCATCATGGTAAATGAATATTCCTCTCTATCTACCTGTGTGCATCCTGCCCCCTCTCAGCTCCACACCTCCCCCCCCCCCCCCCCCCCCCCCCCCCCCCCCCCAATCAAAGAAGAAGCACACCAAACCTCCGATGCTCCCTCTGGACAGTTATACAATGAAACAATTTGGGGGAAACTGAACTTGAAGCAAAAGTCAGAAAGGCCAACATCCCAGGAGTCTCAAGATTCTTCAGACTCTCAAGTCTCTTTGACACATTTTCCTGTATTTCAATACTTTCTAAAATGATAATCATCCTTTAGTATTTAAAAAGTCCTCCAAAAACAATTTTACCACACCAGATTCGACCGATGGCATGTTTCATTGCAAACCATGGTAAGCCCTGGACTTTAATCTTGTGGGTTCATTTGTGGCATAGAGTGGCATATACTGCCCTCGCCATCGCGTCTCCGCATCTACCTGGCAAATGTTTTCTAAAATTTGATCTTGCTGCTTTACCCTGCCCTTAATAAATCTGTTCTCTTGACACGATAAATTGTTCCTTTGTCTTTTCCTTCTTCTCCACAATCTCCCTGGAAATACCCAAAGTCCATAGTCCAACTTAGTTGACACTTAGCTGAGTGCACTTCCTCAACCCTGCCACACTCTCTCTCTCCTTCAGCTCTGTGCCCTGGCCCTCAGCTCCTCTGTGGCTAATGCCCTGAACTCTTCCACTGGGACAGGATGACAGGCATCAGGAAACATAGTTGCAGCCTGTGTTAGGCCGAGTAGACTAGAGAAACAAATTCATAAACACGCATATGTATATAAGGGAGATGTTTACAAGAGGAATGTATATAAGAGGAATATAAGAGTATAAGTATGAGTATAAGGAATGTATATAAGAGGAATGGAACATTGAAAAAGCATCCCAACCCAGTCCAAGGTCATAAGTCATATAATAGCCCATATGTCCAATACCAATCTATTAAGTCTTCTTCCAACTCATGAAGCACATGCAATGACACCAGGACAATCACAGGCCAGTGAGTGCAGAGTCTTGTGTGTCTTGTTTCCAGGGCTCAGTGTCCATCAGCAGTATCCATTGACGGTAGAAGCATGTCAGCATTGGTAGGGTTCTCCCAGTGGCCTCCCAAGCAAACAGCACTGGCAGGAGTCTCCCCGTGGCTTCTCCAGCCCTAGGGGTTTGGTTCCATTGGGGTAAGCCCATGTGGTTTCTCTTCCAGCTCTTCCAGTCTCCAGGAATCAGGATGTATCAGCATGCTGTCATCTTGTCTTGTCAGTAGTGCATCTCCAAGGAACTTAATCTCTGGTCTCTCATCTCCAAGGAGGAACTATCACGAGATTTCCCAGAATTCTAAGAGAAAGCCATGCCCGCACAGAGGTCTCATTCGCTCTCTCCAGATTGACCGGCTAGACTCCACCTCTACACTCTTAGTCAAATTGGCACTAGAGTACATGACTGTTACACAATCTCATAATGACTGCTCTGTCCAAGTCCTTCCTCTAAACTGTGGCCTCTGCCTAGCACCCGGATCTTATTCGTCTCTGTACCTCTAGCATACAAGAAGTCCTCAACTATTTGTTGAAATAATAACTTCTATTAATGCTTTCACTCAGAGTCAGAATAGAACTGCCCTTCTGGGATTTCAAGATTATTGCATAACAGAAAGTCACATTAGTCTCTCAAGAAGCAACTGCTGGGTTTGAACTGCTAATCTTGTGGTCAACAGCCCAACGCATAATCCACTGTATCACCAGAGTTCAAAGGTGGGCATAGACTGGAGGGCAGTGAGTTTTGGTTTTGAGTTTATTATCTCAATATTTACCATTCATTGCACTGTCTAGAATCTGAATCTCCAGATATTAATAGCAAAGAGGAATAGCATTTGAATTAAGACAAAGAAATGATGAATAATGAGACACACATGCGAATTGAAAGATCGGTGACTTGAATCCATGTGGAACTCCAGGGGGGAAAAGCCTTGGCATTCTGCATCCATACAAATCACAGCTTAGGGAATGGTATGTGGATGCTCATCTCTGTCCATGTCGCCAACAACAGCAACAACACAAGGGAGAGAACGTTCCTTCTTTAAGGTTTAGGGACAAAGAATGAATATTATTACTGTAATTGCAAATTACTTGGTTTCTACAGGTTTACCTTCTTATTCAAATAATCCAGTAAGGCAACACTAAAGGAAAGTCTTTAATTGCTGACAAAACTTGCAAGGTTTTTGTGGTAGTTACATAATCTGAGGTCAACTTGTGGAAGGGTGGAGTGTAGTCTGTTGATCAGGTCGCAGCTTGATGACCTCATTTGGAGGCACAATGGAGATAAATTTGAGATCAGTAACTCACTGGTGAGACACAGATACACCCTCTGGGAAAGATTCCTGTTGAGAAGACACATGGAGCTATGCGAGAGCTCTGGAGGCACATGGAGACCCCTGCCAGTGCTGAGATGCTTCCACTGCCCCTGGATCCACAAGACTTCCCACCCACTGGCCTGTGATCTTCTTGCATCCTGCATCACTGCATGTGTTGTGTAATTCTGGAGAAGGATTTATAGACTGGTAGCAGATATGTAGGCTAACATCAGACTTATGGACTTAGTCTGGATAGGGCTGCGATGTTTTCATAATATACAATTACCCTTTGATGTAGTTATTTATTATATACATATGAGTCTTCCTAGATTTGTTTCTCTAGTATACCCAGATTAGCACAGTTTTTAACAAAATAAATATTCTTTTCTCCACTGCAATATCCTCTTTGAACAGAAGAGGGCACTAACATTTTTCTAATTTTTTTTTCCTTCAACCATCCAGCTAGAACAGAGGACGCAGTGAAAACATTCCGAATTGAGGACTAGCAAAGAGAAAGAGTGTTTTGTCTAACTTGAGTAGTCAGATTTCCCACAATCACTTTCTCTCTCTCTCTCTCTCTCTCTCTCTCTCTCTCTCTCTCTCATGCACACACACACACACACACACACACACAGACAATAGACACTTATCTGTTCTGTTTTTCTCGGTATGTACAGAGGGCAATCTTTGACAAGCAAATTGTAAAGGGTACAAAGCAGAATGTGTGCAGAATGTGTACAGAGTATAGCCTGGGAAATCAGTAATATCATTTATAACAATCCTCAGAAGAATATGGAACTGAGAGACCAAACAGTAGGAAAACTATATAAAGTAAACAAATGAAAATTGCCAATGCAAATTTCTGTAAACATCTATAGAGTTTTTTCTCTTGTATTAGCCCTGTATCAATTCTCCGTCTGGATATTTACACCTCATTGTTTATGATCCTGCCTTGCAAGGAGTTTCCAAAACTTTGTTACTTCTATCAAAATGTATTTTTAAATGTGTCTTATTATTTGCATTCATTTTTACAGCATAAATTTATTTCTAAATTACTATGTAGCACTCTTTCCCTCAGAATGAGGACACTTTCAGATAGGCAAACAGCAATACTAATTAAGCCACTTAATCTGCTTCACAAATCTGGAAACTCACACCATCACACCCAAGACTTTAATTTGGTGAGTTGGATTGCAGTTGGATTGTAAATATTTCTTCAAGATTATCTTTTTAAGAATACAACTTGTGAATAGATGGAGTAAGCGTGTGAAGACTGGAAGCCTTCATCAGGCATTTTATATTCCGGATCTGTAAATCATCATGATAATTCTTTACAAGTATATATGCCAAAGGCTTAGACTATGACATAACAGTAATCAAGTCTATAAATAGACAAAAAGTATTTTTTAACTCCCCACTGTTGTTGGTGGCATGTTTATGCACTTTATAAAAATGCTTAATTCTGAAAAGGTGCTCTGGTGCTGTAGCAATTAAGGGTTGGGCTGTGATCTACAAGGTCAACAGTTTGAAACCACCCGCGGTTCCAGGAGAAAAGCGGGGTTTCTACTCTTGGAAACTCACGTGGGTGGTTCTACCTGTCCAACAGGTTGACACTAGGTCAGCATGAGTCAACAGCATTGAGTTTAGTTTGGTTTAATTCGGAGTCTTAAAAGAAGCTTTATTTTCAGGTTCTGGAGTCCAATAATTCTGTACAATGATGATGTATCCCTTTTATCTTCTTTAGACAATAGTTGGCCATAGAGTCCTTCAAATTGCAACTTGAGGTTTGACATTTTTCCCCTTAATTCTTTCAGATTGGAATGCGCCCTGCATGTTCTTCCTTTGAGCTTCCGAGTTCCGTGTCCTTTCACATTTCGTTATAAAGTTCTACTTTGCCTTCTTGAGCTGGCCTTTGAAATTTCTGTTCACTTCTTTTATTGCATCCCTCGTTTCTTCTATTTGCTTTACCCACTCGATGTTCAAGAGCAAGTTTCAGAGTCTCTTCGGTTATCTGCTTCAGTTTCTTTTTCTCTCCTGTCCTTTTAATGACCTTTTACTTTCTCCGAGTATGATGGTTAGGCTTTGTGTCAACTTGAATCAATCAGGATTCTTAGGTATTTGGTCATTAAGGTCTGATAATTCCCAAGATGTGATCTAATACAGTATAATAAACTCCATGAAGGGATCTTTGGTGAGCAGCCAAGCAGTTGTAAGATGATTAAAATCAGTGAAATTGAAGGGAGATTTCTTAGTCATTGTATTAGACAGGGTTCTTTAGAGAGAGAAAAAGCAGGACATTTATGATTAGATAGATAGATAGGTAGATAGATAGATAGGAATAGGTTTATATAGCAAGAAGGAATACAATAGCCAATTAGTCCACACAGCACTGCAGAGGGCTCTCAGTCCAACTTATTTTTGTGGGACATTTCACCTCACACTGGACACTGGCCCAACGTCAAAAAAGCAGACAGCAAAAAAAGGTGTCTGGCAGGAGACATGGAGTCGGCCCACAGGCAGCAGACACAGCAAGGTGAGGTGGCAACAGCAGGTAGATTAGATGTTGAGGCATAGCAGAAGCCTGCAGCAGCATAGCAAAGCGTATCAAAGTGAACCCTCAAGGCATAGTGATGCACAACAAAGTGCATGATCCACCACCGTCTACAGGTTGACTCGTCCCACGGGTATCGAAGAGCAGCTAACTCAGGCATCAGCATGGTGATCCCATTACCAGGGAGAAAGAGGAAGCTCAGAAAGCCGTTTATCTCTGTTGACTTCTAATCAGGCTGATTGCCTGGGTAAATTCTGCCCACATGTTCCTACGGGAGTCATGTTGACACACAAGCACTAACTATCACAGTTGGTGTGGTTAACTCCTAACGAAACAGATGCTGTAGATAGCTTCTCACTTCTTTTTGGTCTCAACCCTGTATCTGGTTCATCTCCCTCCAGTTTTCAGGATGTGTGCCAATAGCCTGCCATATTGCCTATCAATCCCGAGTGCTACCACAGCCTCCATCTGTTCTGACAACCTTTTATTAATCTACCACTTCATCCACCATCCATGATCTTTCTGTCTACTGTTTCAACTTCCTGCTTCTTGGTTTATCGTCCTGCTTGTGCAGTACCAGAAGATAGTCAGAAAAAATCTCCAGCTTAGCATATGGCTGAGGTATTTAAACCACATTAGACTTATCCACGTTTACAATTGTGTAACATAAACACACACATCATCACTAGTTTTGCTCTTAAGAAAATTCAGCCTAACACACCATGTATGATTATCTTGATGTCATCTCACAGCTCATCAAGTCTTCCGTAATTAGTGCTCAATGTGTCCTATCTACTGTTGAGGTGTTCTTGAAATTCAGGTGGGGTAAATTCAAGGTCATGCTAACGTTGATGATCTGTTCCATCGTCAGTCCCTGACTTCATCTTGGCTGAGAATAATACTGAACTTCACTCTGAAATGCCAGGGCCATAGATTCCAGCATAATAGAAACACACCAGTCACCATAGTCCCATTAACCGACAGACAAGTGATGGAAAATGCTGTTAGTATGAAATTACTATTTTCTAATTTTCTCTTTTCATATGCTTAACTATTATAAAAGGAATTTACCTTTCAAAAGTAATATTTCCCCATCAGGAACTGTGAAGCTGGAGTTTTAAAAAAAATTAATATTTTTCAAAATCATGATAGAAACTGTCCATTCGGGTTGAGCCTTGGTGGCGCAGTGGTTGTGCGCGGGACTGCGGCCCACTGGGATGGAGGTTCAATTTCAGCTCATAGGAGCAAAGGCTGGGCCTCCTAATCCCACCACCAGAGAGCAGTGATGCCTTAAAAAAAAAAAGAAAGAAAAAGAAACTGTCCATTCAATTTCATTCATTTTTACACACTGTAATCATCATGGCAAAATATTAAAGAGCAATTAATTTAGGGAACATTTAAAAGTAATAATTTCTTAAAGATTTCTGAAATATAGTACTACCATGTTTCCCCCCAAAATAAGACTTACCTATAAAATAAACCGTAGCAGGATTTCTAAGCTATTGCACAATATAAGCCCTACACCAAAAATAAGACCTAATGATGGGCGTGGCTATCCAATATATCTGTACAACCCATGCATTTCAACACAGAGCAGTGAGGAAGGCAGGCAGCCCTTCTCATCTGTCCCATCGTGACAGCTGCTCTCCCAGAGGGGACTGGAGAGGTGAAGGCAGTACCACCAACAAGGCTGGCTCCCCCTGTCAGGTCCCTGCGATTCTGGGCATGCTGCCAACTGAGGCTTTGAAAGGAAAGCCTTTTTGATGAAGTGAGGAGTGGGACCCTCCACTTTAGGGACTGTGTGTCCCCAAGGGAAAGAAGGAAAGCTGTGACTGCCATGTGACTCAGCACCGTGGGCCTCTCTCCACCAGCATCAATCTGCAACAGTCTGTGGGTCTCTCTCACCCCACCCCCCAACTCCCACAAACACCAGGGAATAGGGGGAAAGCTCAGGGTGGAATTTGGGATTTGGAGAGTTATGATGATGTTCCAGAAGAAGACAAGTTAACTATATTTGAATAAATGAAGATTGTTGTATCATACTTTTAAAAAAGTAACACATCCCCTGAAAATAAAACCTAAGGTGTCTTCTTGAGGAGAAATAAATATAAGACCCTGTCTTATTTTCAGAAAAACACAGTACTTATAAAGTAAGCTTATGTAGAAAGTATCAACACGGGACTAATCCATTCCTGAAATGCAAAAGGTGATAACATTGCATTATTAATATTGTTCTCTTAATTAATATTGTTTTGTGTAAGTGTGTCCTTTTAATTTTAAGGTGCACATGATGCTCACTTCCCCAACAGAATCGCTGAAGACAAAGCAGGTGCATAAGCAAATGTGGTAAAGAAAGCTGATGGTGCCCGAATATCAAAAGACATAATGTCAGGGGTCTTAAAGGGTTGAAGGTAAACAAGTGGCCATCTAGCTCAGAAGCAACAAAGCCCACATGAAAGAAGCACACCAGCCTGTGTAATTACGATGTGTTGATGGGATCAGGTATCAGGCATCAAAGAACAAAAAAATTATATAATTGTGAATGAGGGGGAGTGAAGATTGGGGACCCAAAGCTCCCAGGCATTCCCTTCCAGAAAGGTTGCAGAGAGAAGATGAGTCACTCAGGGTGCAGAATGACACCAATGAAACACACAACTTTCCTCTAATTCTTTAGTGCTCCCTGCCCCACCCACCCACCCCACTATCATGATTCCATTTCTGCTTTACAAATCTAGCTAGACCAGAGGATGTACACTGGTACAGAAAAGAGCTAGAAACACAGGAAATCCAGGACAGATAAACCCCTCAGGTCCAATAATAAGAGTTGTGATACCGGGGTGGGGGGTGGGGGGGTGGGGGGGGCCGCGGAGGGGAAGGAGAAGGTGAGAGAGAAAGGGGGAACCAATCACAATGATCTACATATAACACCACCCCTGGGGATGGACAACAGGAAAGTGGTGTAGGGAGACATCCGACAGTGTGAGACATGGAAAATAATAATACTTTGTAAATTATCAAGGGTTCAGGATGGTGGAAGGAAGGATAAAAATTAGGAGCTGATACCAAGGGCTCAAGTAGAAAACAAGTGTCTTGAGAATGATGATGGCAACAAATGCACAAATGTGCTTGACACATGGATGGATGAATTATGATAAAAGTTGTACAAGACCCCAGTAAGATGATTGAAAGAGAAAGTAGAGGACTTGAATCAATTATCGTGACAAATTTTTAAAAAATTAAGGTGCACCTGGGCAATGATTATCACATTATCACAATGATTATTACAATGATTATCAAGAAGATGCCTATAAGTCAGGATTATTATTGAACAATAACATACAACTAAAAATGAACAGGGAGTGGTATAAAACAGTATTTTTTTCTGGGTTTTTTTTTGGGGGGGGGCATCACTGCCCTCAGGTGGTGGGAGTAGGAGGCCCAGCCTTTGCCCTGTGGAGCTGGAATCGAACCTCCATCCCAGTGGGCCGCAGTCTCGTGCACAACCACTACGCTACCGGGGCTCAGTCCATAAAACAGTATTATATACTGTTATAAATTCATAATAGTAATTATGAAATAGAAAGTCCTATTTCATAAATCCCCCACTTTCAGGGATGAATTAATCAAAGAAATATTTACTGAGGAAACATAATCCATGGTCCTCAGTCTTATGGAGGGTAAGACAAGGAAATAGTATTATATAACAGTATTATATAAAACAGTATTATATACTATTTCATAGTAATTAAAAAACAATTAGTTAAAAATATGAGTGGATTTTCTTGACACAGTTTGGTTGATTCAGGAAGCTTTTCCTACAGAAATATTGGGAGCTTGTTTCCTAAAATAATGTGCTTAAATTACTTGTATAAGTTTTTAATTGATTTGAAAATTGACTTCACTGAAATAATTATAAAACTGATAGTTGGGTTGAGTCCCGGTGACATAAGTGGTTGAGTGCGGGACTGCGGCCTGCGGGCTTGACGGTTCAAATCCAGCGGCAGCTCTCAGGAGCAGCACTGGGTAGCGCCCACGACCACCAGAGGCAGTGAGCCCCCCCCCCCCCCAAAAAAAAAACTGATAGTAATGTGTTGATCTTGTCTTACCCTCCATAAGACTGAGGACCATGGATTATGTTTCCTCAGTAAATATTTCTTTGATCAATTCATCCCTGAAAGTGAGGGATATATGAAATAGGACTTTCTATTTCATAACAAAATTCTGTCTATTCATTTATATTTTATAGAAAGTTCTGTTCATTCATTTATATTTTCAGAGCTCTACAAACACATGCTGAGGGTTTTCCAAGCCCCGGGTACTCAAGTAGATTCTTGAGACAGAATGATAAATAAAAGACGGTCCATAGATGCATGGAGCGTTGACTCGAGTTATGATGATAGATCTTAATCAACCAGATATATATAAGTCACTATCTGTTTTCTATAGCAACTAGTGGAGATATTTTTCACAGTGGG
>PVJH01040839.1:0-15412 GCA_004026705.1 Nesogale talazaci
GAGCCCACGCCCTCACAGCCTGCTTGCGAGGCATGCGGCAGGCAGGCACCCGTCAGGATTTGCCAGGAATTAATACTCTCGACTTGGTGTTTTATTGCACCTGGAGGAGATCGACCCTATATTAAATCCGTAGCACATAAGTAGGATTTTGTTCAACCTTTAGAGTTCCTGGGGTGGGGGTTGGAGGCGCTGGGGGCCTGGGTGGGATATTAAACACACACACACATGCACACTCGGGCGTGCGACCTCTTTTCTGATGCCGAAAACGAATTGTTTTAATATCCCCGTGTTTGGTTTATTTATTATTAGGGATGAGTGGCCACTTTTAAAGAGTAATGGGGCTATTCCTGGGCCTAACCTAGTTTTCCCGATTGAATCTTAAGCCGGGCTGCCAGCATTACAGGAAGCTGTCTAACCCTACTTCTCCGACTACCTCTGTCCAGTCTCCCTGGGTGGGAGACACCACCCCCCACAACCACCAGGCCTGTCCCACATTTCCACGCTTGATTCAAACTTCGAAACCTTCCCCTAGTCACCCCCTCAAAAAGCACCTCCTCCTGTTGTTCTACTGTGTGCCCACATTCAATTAGGTGTGACTTTTGACTTGTGTGCCCATTCTATAGCCTTGCACATGGAGGTCCGAAGATGGTAGGAACCTGGGTTCCAGGTACAGCGGTTCTCAACCTTCCTGATGCCATGATCCTTTCACACAGTTCCTCATGCTGTGGAGATCCCCCAACCATAACACTCCCTTCATTGCTACTTCATCACTGTCATTTTGCTACTGCTGTGAATCAGGTGACACCCCCCCCCACCCCATCAAAGGGTTGTTTGACCCCCAGAGGGCTCAAGCTACCCACAAGTTGAGAACCACTGCCCGAGGGAGCTGAAGAGAGGGTCTGCCTCGAAACTTGGTCTTCTGGCCTACTTTGGATGTGTTTTCTCTAAATCATGCTTCAGACTCAGCTGGAAAGACAGCCTGAAAGCTTGCTCCCCTGGGGACACCTGTTGCTGTGTGCCCGCCATGGGGCACGCACCACAAAAGGTGTTCTGGCTGGTGCTAAAATAAAAATAAAGGATGCATCTGAATGAGGGTGCTGGTGGGGAAGATCCAAAGCACCACGGATCGCCAGAAGGACAATCAAATCTGTCTCACAGGGAGGACAGCCAGAGGGCTCCTTAGAAGGTTGGCGAGACTTCACCTTCCATACATCAGACGTGTTGTCGGGAGTGGCTGTTCCTTGGGAAAGGACATCACACTGGGACAGGCGGAAAGTCACTGAGAGAGAGGAAGCCCTGGGGCCAGATGGGTCCACACGGCGGCTCCCACAACGGGGTCCGATGGAACCACCACGGTCAAGGGGGCGCTGTGTTTCACTCTGGGGTGCACAGGGTTGCCCTGAGTCCCGACCAACTGCACAGCAGCCGAGCGCTGCCACCTCCTGTAGTCAGCAATCAACATTGAGGTCTGGGGCAAGACCTCAAATAGGTACCACCGCCACCCTCCCGTCCCCCAACCCTCTCCAGCATATACACACCCTCCCGAAAAGTCCACTTCAGATCCTTGGAAACGGAAACAGGGCTTCCTGTGGGAGAGATGCGTGTGGTGGTGAGTGAGAGCAGGGGTCCCGAGATGGAGAGGCTGCCCTGGACTGCAGTGGGCACATCCCATGACGTGGCTTGAGACAGGTGGCAAGAGCCGAGACTGGAGGGCTGGGGTTGCAAGCCAAGAACCTTCATCCCTATGTTTGGACTCCTGGTTTGGGCCTTCCAACTCCCAAACCCAGAGGAAACTGCTGCTGTTTCAAGCCACCAAGCTTCCGGTCACTTGTTTCACAGTGGCCCCTGGAACCGGATCAAGGGGCTTCTGTCCTGGACAAGGTGCCCTGGTGGCACAGTGAGGGAGTGCATAAGTGAGGGTTGTTGGTGCAAAGCCAGCAGCTGCTCACGAGATCAACCCCCAAACCAAACCCCCAGTTGAGTCCAACCCAATCCATAGCCATCTGGGAGGACAGCATAGATCTGCTCAATAAACTGTCAGTCTTTGTGGGAGCAGACAGCCGCAACTTTCTCCCACTGGCTTTGAACCTTAGGCCTTGCAGTTGTCAGCCCAATGCTTAACCCATTGAGCCACGAGGGTGCCTCCCGTAAAGATCTCTGCCTTGGAAGCCCCCTCTGGGTGGTTCGGCTTTGTCCCGTGGGGCTGCCCTGTGTTGGGGTCAACTCAACTGCAGCAGGTGGATTGTTCTGAGTCCTGCGTGAGATTGTGTGTTGCGAAAGGGTTGACTTGGCCCGAGGGATCCCTTACGCTTTGGACTTTGCTGAGATGAAGAAAGGGCACCAGCAACTAGCAAGAAGGACCCCCTGCCTCCTGGCTCCCAGTCCCGCCTGACCTCCCACTGGCAGAAAACAATTCCGTCTCTCAGAGAAGCTGCCTCTTTGATCTTGGACACTGGGAGGAAGGGGAGGGCTCTGGTCCCTGAGCTGGACATGGGCACAGGGGAGTCCTTGGACTGCTGCCTCTGTTTCCTGCTCAGTGAAGCCCACTCAGAGGGTGTGAATCCCACTTGGAAGACAGAAAATCCTCAGTGGGCTGTGGAGTGTTCCCCACATGTGTCCTCACAGAGCTTCGAGGGATGAGTGTGGGATTGGGGGGGATGCAGATGATGCACCTGCTTTGCGGGAGAACAAATCACCCACGGGGCTCATTCAAGGGACCAGCTGGGACAGTGGTCCAGAGCTTAGCTGTTAACCCAAAGGTCAATGTCACCAGCTGCTCTGTGGCAGAAACGGGTATCGTATTCTCCACAGTATGCCTTCTCGTAAGTATCCACTTGTCACCGGGGAACAAAATGGAATCTCCTTAATTATTATTATTTTTTCGCATCACTGCCCTGGTGGGTGTAGGAAGCCCAGCCTTGCTCCTGGAGAGCTGCTGCTGGATTTGAATCATCAAGCCTGTGGGGCACAGTCCCGCACTCAACCACTGTGCCACCAGCCCGAATCTCCTTTAAAGTCCCCAAGTCCACAGAGTTAAGATCTACAGAGTCCAGAAATGTTATTTCTGCTCTTTGCCTTTGGTGACCCCAAAACTGATGACAATAACGCAACATTCGTTGAACACAGCCTTGGTGAGTTTGGGGTGGGAGCTGGATGGCCTCAGATCCCCCTGCCAGGGCTACAAGAACCTTTGGGAAAGCCATTTGGCAAGATGTCTCGGGGGGCCTTGAAAAAAAAATGTACTCAGCCACTAGTTTCATTTCTGGGAATCCACCCGAGAAGGCATCATAGGACATATGGAAACTGTTTTATGCATGGCGATGTGTATGAGAATGCTCTTTCGGACAACAAAAGTAGTCAGTACCATCTAAAGGCCCAATGACCTTTAGAGAAGCGGGCTGGGCAACGGCAGTGCGTCTGATCCACGGACTCCCAGCAATAGCTGAGAACCGCTGTGAGAAAATACTTCTATGATTGCATGGTCGACAGTTTCATTGTCAGAGGCCGTGGGCCCCGTGTGCGTCTGGTATGATTTTCAACTGTGGTGCTAACACAGGTAATGCCAATGGGGCAGTGGCTAATGGATGCTTGCATAAACCCTCGGTTGCTTCCACCCAGAGGAAAAATGGAGGGTGTTCATCTTTTTTTGTTTATAATATTTCTAAAAACATTCTTTCTCCCAAGAACTGTATAGAGGAGACTTCAAAATACATGTGGGGAAAATGGGATGGAAAGACCATGGATAATCCCCCCCCCCCCCCCCCCCGTGGAACCTTCTGCAGCCCCTTCATTGAACCTTGAAAGAGTCTGATGTTCCCCCACATGAATCTTAAGCCAAGTCCTCATCAACAGAAATGAAAGGTGTGAGTCTTCAATGGGGATCCTTCCCAAGTAAAATGCATGGTAAAGGAAAGGTATTGCTTTCAAAGGGGGTGGGAGGGTAGGAGGGACTAGTTTCTAATGAGAGTCTCCTCTCATGCTAATGCATGGAAACTTTGGGCAGGAAAAGCTGTGTGCTGCTCCCTGCCCCCTTCAGAACTCTGAAGATTTGGACTCTTGGTTGGCTTTGCCTTCAGCTTAAGCTGTCGACACCACATCAAAAACTCTCAGATGCACCAGCTTTCTCACCCACCTGTTCCCTGCTGAAGTTCCCAGGTGATGCAAACCATGGGGCAGCCGATGCCAGAGGTGTGAACCCTCTGCAGAACAGTGAGGCTTTCTGTTCTCATGAAGATTTACAGCCCCAGAAGCCCTGGGGAGCAATCTCCACTCTGCCCTGCACTATGGGGTGGTCACCATGAACCAGATTTGACTTGGCACCTGGGAGTTTATTAACCAAAAGTTTGATTGTTTGGACACATCCATGGTACTGAGAGAGGCCTGCTTCTGGAAGGACCACAGCCCAAATACCTGGGTGAAGGGCCCTGGGTGTTGAGCCCCAAATGACCCAGGATGACTGGTCAGGCAGTTAAAGGTCAAGTCATCTGGTGGCCAGTGGACCAAACCCTGTCAATAGGGTGGGCCTAGGGCTGCTGGCCAGGATGCAAGATGTGATTTTTCAGATAGACAGCAATCGACTCTCTTCGCATAAGGATATCTGAAACGGGGTGAACACTGCCCCAAGCTGCATGGCGTCCTGCCCAGTGCCTGGAAATGAGGCCTTGGGGATAGTCCTCACCCCCTGGAAGAGGGAGAGCTGGTGAGTCAGTCCCCCTGCCGAGTGCCATGGAGCTGATTTTCAAGTCAGAGGGACCAGCTGTGACAGCGCAGCACTGCCCAGTAAGGGTTGTTAGGTGGTAATCTTTACCAGGTCTTTGCACACATAGAGCCACTGGATGGGTTCAAATCACCAACCCTAAGTCAGCAGTGCTTAATCGCTGCACCACCAACGATCTTCAGAGGAGGAATGCCCTAGGTTCCCAGGTTCTCCAGGAGGCATTTCATCACCTGCCCAACAGCGGTAACCCCCCCACGAATGCACACTCTGCCATCTCCCTAAGTCCCCTGCTTCTTTGCCCACAGCCTGGGGACACCCAACCTAAGCTGGGTCTTGCCCCTCCTCCTGCCTCTGCCCTCTCACCACTATCTTCCACACTGTTCTTGCTCATTTCCTTCAGAGTCCAGGTCATTCCGCCTGTGTACCTGGTCATCTAGTTGCTTAGTCTAGCCATCCCTCTCGACTCCAAGTGCCCGCACCATGGTCGCCAGGCATCCCGTACTGACTTGGCATCCATCTGCTCTAGCTAGATCGTGACAGAACAAGGCAATGCGCAGGAAGGGAGCGGGCCGCTAAAGTGATGCGCAGCTGAGCAGAGCTGCAAAGAGGCCACGCAAGTCAGATTGGAGCCTGGGTGCCACCCTTTCCCAATGCGACCTTGGCTGAGTGACCCCCCACCTCATCCACTTCTCAGTTTCCTCATCTGCAAAACGAGGGGTTGGAGTGAGAGGATTTCCCTGGGGTCTTCTGCCTCTAAAATTCTATGACTCTATATTCTAGGTGATAAACTTTACAACTATGAATAAATTAATGGAAATGAAAATTTAGAAGAGGGGCTAGCACTGATTCCAAGTGCTTCCTGTAGTCTTTTATGTAGTGAGAGAGCAGAGGGACTTCTAGCCATGGAAACTGGTGCTACCCCTTGGTCCTCTCTTTGTGGGCAGGGTGAGAAGAGTATTGGGCTGTAGACTCCTGGTGAGGTTTCCAGCATCAGAACTGGAAACACAGGGATTCCAAGACAGAAGAAGCCCTCAGGGCCAATGGTGAGAAGGGTGGCAATGGGAGGGTGGGGTAGAAAGGGAGAACAGATTACAGGGATCTACATATAACCTCCTCCCTGGGGGATGGACAGCGGAGAAGTAGGTGAAGGGAGATGCCCGATGGTGTAACATATGACAAAATAATAATCATTTCTAAATTATCTGGGGTTCACGGGGGTGGGGGGAGGGGAGAGGCCACCATGAACTCAGATATGGGTCCAGCTCTGCTGTTCTCAGGGTTGCTCTGGGTTGAAACAGCCTCAACAGCTCAGCAGCTTGTGTGCCACTGTGACCTCCTGATCTTTGTCCATCCCTGCTGGTCTGATACATCCATGGCGACTCATCTCCTAAATTGCCTGCTGTGGTTCTTCTCAGTGCCTTGCCAATCAAAGTGTTCTTGAAGACAAGGTGTTTGGAGTCTACTCTTTGCGAGGAAGACACACACACACACACACACACGGAAATCAATGATGGCTGGTTTATGACTAAACAACAAACCACCTAGACTAACAAGCATCTGCATCACTCCCTTTGGGCTGAGTTTCCCTCTGATCAAGCATGAGGGAAACAGCCCCACGGACCCCCACCCACCCACCCCAGAATAAGGCACTGTTGTTGAAGCCCTGCTGTTCACACAAACGAGAATAACCAAAGCACAACGTAGTCACGTCTCTTCAAAGTCTCCACGTCGGGGCTGTTTAGAAAGCCTGACCCTTCATTCCTGTCATGTGCAAGTCAGAGGCCCCAGGGCCTGGTCCCAGCAAGCACTGGGGAATGTTTTAAGGTCCTGAGGGGCCAGGGGAAGTGCACCCAATGGACCTAGGATGCCCTCTCTAAGCCAGAGTACCTGTGGCTCCTCGATGGGTCCTGTTCTCAGGTCCATGTATTCAAGGAAGCAGGCAGCTACTTGCAGGGTATGCAATAAGTGCAGGGGCCCACCGTCTGTTAAGCATCCAGAAGTGATGGTATGTACCTGGTGCTTCTCAAGGGCCTGGTGCTCACAACAAAGCCTCAGAGAACAACCTTCTGGCTCTCCTTTCCACTGGGCAGAAAGCTCAGAGAAGTGCCCAGATAAGGTTCTGACTCTCCCCCACCCCCTAATCTCTCAGAACTGAATGGGATCTTTCCTTTCCCTACTGAATCGAATCTGGGCGCTGCTCAGCTTTGGAAAGAAGGACAGACAGATGGGGGAGCTGCAGAGCTGGGATGGAGGGTTGGGTGGGGGTGGAAGCAAAGTCCCCTTCCTTCATGCTGGGGCAGGAGTGATTTGGGTGGGGGACGAACCACGCAGGGCCTCCTGCCGCCACCACTGAGAACTGGGTCAGGGGCTCTAGCAGCGAGAGTACAGCACTCTCTGCTCCAGCTGTTATCTGAGCTGCGCAGCTGGGGGTCCCCGACTGCAACTTGCTTCTGAGCTTGAGCTCCAGGCATTCCCCAGCTCTATCAGCCTGAATAAGGAGGAGGAGGGTGGGCAGAGGAGAGGGAGAAGTGGCAGGAAGTAAGGGGGGGGGTGCTCTCATTAGCAACCCCAAACCCCCACAGGATTGCCAAACCATTGGGCAGATGCTCCTGGCGGGGTGAGCCCCCGGATGTATTAAGAGGACTTGGCCGCAGCCACAGAGGGAGTTAGGATGTGGATGAAACTGGGTGGGGGTGGAGGGGTAGGGGGGGCAGTCCCCTGGGTGCAACAGACTCATTCTGCTGAACTCCAGAAATGGGGTCAGCCCCGTTCCACCACCACCAGGCCAGCCCTGGGGATAATGCAGCAGGAGGGCGGGTATTTTGTATGCTGGAGACCAGTGCTATGATGCTTATGCACCACATGTCCCAACAGGAGCCTAGTGGCAGCCAAGTTAAGTAACTTGGTAGTTCACCAGAAGGTTGGTGGTTCAAATTCACCCCGAGGCTCTGCAGGATAAAGACCCGACCCTTAACTTCACTCATGATGGCACTGCTGCTGCGTCACGTGGGTGACAAGGAGTTGAGATGGACTCCATGGCCCTTGACATTGACAAGGTCTTTCCCAAACAACCCCAGCATGCCTGGTATCAAACCTCGGGTCCTACACCCACCCTGCTTAACATCCCTTACTGCATGGGGGTGGGGTGGGGGAGGGCATGGGGAGTGCGTCCTAAAAGGCAGAGGAGGGAGGGTCTGTCTTCTCCTCACCTGTCCACATGCTAGCCACTCTCCAGTCCTGGATTCTGGGTGAAAGACGCGAGGCGCTGCTATATGAATCTCATAATTCAGAGATAAATAACGAACGCCTAACTTGGTGCAAAATACCCTGGTGTTCGTTTTAGTTAATATTCTCCATCGGTGGAGATAAATTAAAAGTGAGCGGGGCTCGTTTACGCCTGCCTCGCTGCTTTTGAATAGCAACCGCATATTAATTTGCCAGGATCCCATAAATTATAATTAGCCCAGAGGATTAACAACATAAATCCTTGAATTTAAAACCAACCTGCCCGGCTCTCTCTTCCCGATGCCCTAAAGTGAAAAAGCGCCATAAAACCCATCACCGCTCCTTGATCCATTAAACTCCTGAGACACTCGGATTTCAGCTTAGCAGTGCAGGGAGTCCTTGGGAAACCCTGTTAAAGTTACAGGAGCGCAGAAAGAGCCAGGAGGCTGGGGGACCAGGATCTGTGTCAGCGCCCAGGGCTAGAGAAAGGGGCTCACCCAGCACGGCCGAACCTACAAAAGCAGATCTCGCAGCCAGCACGGATGCACAAAAGAGGTCTATCTCGGAGCCCTGATGGAGCAGTGGTGAGGCATTCAGCTGTTAACGACAAGGTCAGCAGTTTGAAGCCCCCACCTGCTCCTTGGGACAAAGACAAGGCTTCCTACTTCCATAAAGACTGAGTCGCAGGAACTCACTGGGCTCCACCTGTCTTAGTGTGTAGGCCAGGGGTCAGTAAACTGCCGCTCTGAGCCAGAGCCGGCTCTTTCAGTGTGACTATGAAGTACCATCGGAAACATTCGAAGGTTATTATTTCTGATCCTGGGGATTTCATTTGTTTGGAAAAGCGTACTTACGGCTCTTGAGTGAGTTTAAAGTTGTTAGGAGGGACGAGATTGGCTCTTCCATCTCAAGAGTTCATCGACCCCTGCTGGCTCTCAAGCTTCCTAATGCTGTTAGCCTTTCATACAGTTCCTCATGTGGTGACCCCTCCCCCCCACACACACACACAAAATTATTTCCGTTGCTACTTCACAACTGTAATTTCGTTATTGCTGTGAATCTGTGAAGGGTCATTTGACTCCCCAAAGGGAACGAGATCCATAGGTGGAGAACTGCTGGTGTACTGAAAGTTGGCATCGACTCCATGGTAGTGAGTTGGGATTTCATTTTTGTTTTTTGGGTACGATGAGGTAGAACTTGCCCAGCAGTTTCTGAGGCTGTCACTCTTTATGGGAGCAGAAAGCCTCCTCTTTCTCCTTCAGACCAGATGATGGTTTTGAACTGCTGATCTTGACCTTTGAACTACTGACAGACAGTCCAGTGGGTGAACCACTAACCACCAGGTAGAGTTCCTTAGCGCAAGACTACAGCAACTTCTGGGATTGCCTCAAGCGGAAAAGGGCAATCTGTTCCATATGAACAATGTGCAAAGTTCCCAGCTAGCATTCCTCCGGGGTAAGTTGGGGCCTATCCTCTGGGGAAACAGCTGCACCCAGAGGTCATGCTTGCTCACACCCTGCCATCTGTCCCCCTTGAACTGGCTGCTCTTCTGCAGTTGAGACCAGGTATGATGAGAGCTGAAGTCCAGAATAACCCATAAGAATACAGGAAGCTAAATATGCAGAGGTCTGTAGAATGAAATGAAAATCAATGGAAACCAGCCTTGGCCTCCTCCGCTTGGCCTAGCTAGTTTCCCACCTGTACCCCGTCTCCTCAGTCTTGACGCAGCTCTCTGTCGCTGGGACTCACCTGTGAACTAGGTTCCCCTTGCAGACTGTTGTGAGCGACTATCATGAATTACTCAAGACCCTCCATGCTCTGGACCCCTCCTTCCCCCCACTTCTACCCCACCCCCAAGGCTGGGAGGCCCTAAAGAGGGAGTATGACAACCTGTGCCTCCCTTACACACCCCACCTTGAATGCTGCATCTTGATGTACAACAGGTGTCAAGCAGTGTTTGCTGAATCCACTGGGATCATGGACCTGCCTTGTACTCTTGGGTCTCGGGCCATTTTCTGTGACTTCTGGAGAGAAGCTCGACCCCATCGTTGGGTCTTTTATAAAGACACGAGTCAAGGAGTCGAGGTGTCTGGTGTGTGAATTTTACAAGTGCCAAGACAGAGTTCCTTAGCCATGTGGGATGGTGAGGTTGCATCTCAAGGACTTTAGAGCCCTTTATCAGGAAGGAACCGTTCTTGGAGAAGGTCAGTGGGTCCATACAAAAGGGAGACCCTCAGCGAGACAGAATGACCCAGCGGTGGCAAACGTGGACTCAGACACAGCGAAGATGGTGGGGATGGGGCCGCACCGCGGTGTGTGGGGTCTAACGTTGTGTTCACTTACACGTAGGGTGTTCATGCATGGGAGCCACCATGCCACTTCACGTGACAATGTGGAGGAAGAGACATAGACAGTGAGCAGCACAATGGTGCAGTCTTAAGACCGATGAATCCAAGAGCGAATGCTCCCTGCTGATGGCAGTGCTCCCCAAACTCCTCCCCTTATGGCCACAACAGCCACGAGGGTTAGGGGTCTACCCACTCCCCATGCAAGTCCTGTTTACAGAACCTTTAGCCCACTGCTTGTAATTCCACCTGCTCAGGATAGGACGTTGGAGAACAAAACTAGCAGTGGCTAGCTGCTCCCCCCATGTCTCCGGTTTCTAGAACCATTGCAGGTTAGGTTCTGTCATCAGATAAGCACTTTTGCCATGAACCATGTCCCACTCGGGCGTCAGGAGATGGCAGTCATACAGGCCTCATTGAGATCACAGGAGTAATGTCTGCCCTCCTGCTCCTGGTGGTAGCTAAAGAGACTGAGACAGGGCATGGCTATTCTGCACTTTCCTCCACCCTCCTGTCACATCCCACCTGGCATGTACATGATGCTCAATACATCCCAAACCAACCAGCCGTGGATAAATCCCACGGGCTTCCAGAACACATCCCGAATGCCACAGAGAGGGAGGCTCAGGTGTTTTCTCTGAGCAGACGCTGCAGCAGGTGCCAGACGACACCAGCCAGCAGTGCTCGGTGTGGCTCGTGGAAGGAAGCACTCTCTCCTGAGTCATTAGCCACCAGTAGGCGGTGGTGTGACAGCAGTCCTGGTGCTGCAGCAGCATACGAGTTGAGCTGCTCATAACAAGGTCGGCAGTTTGAAACCACCACAGCCTCCACTGGAGAAAGAAGAGGCTGTTTGCGTCTGTTCATTTCTAGCCTCAAAAACCCAGAGGGGCAATTCTACTCAGCCCTTATGGGTCGAGATCAACTCAATAGCAATGGGTTTTTAGTTGGAGTTTGTCTTGAGTCTTGGCTGCACAGGGGTGGATAGGTCTCTCTCCTTCTACTCGCCCCTACCCCCCGCCAAACACTGTCTCCTTAGGATTAGATAGTTGGCTTGAAATGGGCATAGCAGGTTCCTGCAGGATGGGAACACCCTAAAATAAAATTCCTTCATAAATCAGCAGCATGAATCTTTGTTCTGTGTCCCAAGTGGCTCAAAGAACTGCATGTGCTTGGCCCTGAGAAGTTGGGGTTCAATATCAGGACAGGTACTTTTAGACACACACAGATTGTATATACACACACACACCCCTTCACATGTGCATGTTTGTATTCTGGAACATGAATATAGGTACCCACATGCACACACATATTTTAATGTGTATACGCCACTGAAGATCTGCCCACGGACTTCTCTTGGAGCGACCGCCTGCTACAAGGAGCTCCTGCCCTTTCCAGTTTGGACACCTAGGTTCATCTGTCTTGTGATGGAAGAGAATGATGACTAGCTACAGGGGTGCGGACCACAGAGACGCAGCGAGGGGGGCAGATACAACAATTTTAGAACACGGTCTTCCAGTCTATTCGAACTCACGGCAACCCTGTGGGACAGACTTGAGCTGCCCTGGTGGGTTTCTGAGGCTGAAAAATCTTTGCCAATCCTCTTCGCATTGGGGGAACAAAAGTGATGTATTCTATCAAACGTCACTGAGAGCAGAGGAGAACCGAGGTTCTGGAATCAATACGAATCCATATCCTTAATAATAGCAAATTAATAACATTGAATAACAAATTAATCTATTAATGAATTCTTCACAGCCACCCAAATAAAAGGCAGGCAGACCTGAGAGAGTCCCCACACCCTTTTTGAAAAGTTCTGTATATTCCAAGTACTCACAACCACAGCCCGAGAGTGCCTTCCTCTTGGAGGCTTGGCCCTGCCCACTGGGGTCCAGCTTTGGGTCTGTCTTTGAGGGGAAGAGTTGAAAGCGCTGAGTGATTTGGCCCATGGTCTTTGTAGCTCTTCCCAGCAAAGGTGGTGGCCACCACAAGGCCACATCCCAGCTTCCCTTGGGAAGAACTACTGACCTCCAGGAAGCCTTCATCCTTCCATCCATGCCCCTTTTGGGATTCCATACACCATAGACAATGAAGGCGCCCTTTGCCTAGAGGATAGGGACCACCGGGATGTCTCTTAGAAAACATCTTCAGGGACATGTGTCAACATGAACTCAACCAACGCACAGGTTTCATGCTCACACGACATCACTCACTCACTGCTGCTGGGTCAATTCTGACTCGTAGAGACTGTGCATAACAGAGTCGAACAGTCCCTGTGGATTACTAAGGCAGTAACTCTTTATGGGACTGGACAACCTCATCTCTCTCCTAATGAGCGGCTGCTGGTTTTGAAACGCTGCCCTCCTGATTAACTGCCTGATGTGCAGTCAACTTTGCTACCAGGGTTCCTTTGCAAGAGCATCACTGGTGTTTTTTTTTTTTAAGCCCTTTATGAACTAGTAGGTAGTTGGACGGCCTGAGCACTTCATTGTAAACATTACCGGGTTGGTTACGATTTTGGCAATTAGCTCCATTAGCCGAGGTAAACTACACGTTAAGCTAGGCAGTGTGGAGTGACTCAGAGCTCAGCTGTAGAAGCCTCTGGAAGTCGGCAATTGCTGACTGGATTCATCAAGAAACCCAGGCACTCCAGCTACTGATCTCAGATGGGGGCCTCTGGGAGGATGCAGAAATGCACAGAGGATGAAATAGGAGGCCACGCTGAGCCCCAGTGGCATCTCACGGCACCTGCTGATGGTCCCCACAGCTACTTTTGCCTTGTGACACTCTCAGCACTTTTTTCCCCCTCCTAGCACAGGGCTTTCTGCTGCTGGTTTCCCCTCAAGGTACTTGTAATTCCTGTGCTGGGGGGGAGGAGGGTCACTCCAGACAGAAATTAAATACATAAATTAATAGATGCCTCTTTGGAAAAGCCTTTCAGACGAGGAGCCCAGATGCACTGGCTGCTTTGCAGTTAACCAACAGGTCAAGGCACTGGGAGAGCCACCCAGGGAGGGGAGGAGTGATGTCGATGGTCTTGGGATGTGCAAACCCCTCTGAGAAGGGACACTACCCCCAGGGGGCCTGTATTTGCCTTTGTCAGGGAAAGTCTGGGAAGGTGGCGCTGGGACGGGTCATGGCCAAGAGATGGATGGAGCCAGGCTGGTCACGCTCTCACGTTTTTGTTCCCGTAGGAGGCTTGGCTGGCTAGGGAGGGAGGATGGGAAAGAGGACAAGCAGTGCAAGAAGGAATAAAGACCTCTGGGAGCTCAGGTACCTGAGGGCAGTCTGCCCTTCATCTGCTCTTTTCAACCAAACCAGAAACACAACAGAAAGGAGTCGTGGAGCAAGCCTTTAACCCATGTCAGGTTGGACAGACACACGCCACGTGTTGGGCAGACATGATCAATTTGAGCTCATGTTCCCTTTTCTGCTCAGGAAACCTCTACAACCTCAAAACGATGCCCCCCAAAGATTGAAATCTTCAGCAAGTGTCTGCAACCACCAGCTCACTCCAGGTCAGCCTTGGGCACACAGCTCCTCTTTCATGAGCTTGCCCCTCAACCTGTGACCAGCTTCATCTGCACCCCTGGGCATCCGCTGAGCTTTAGCATAGAACTTAATTCATAGATGGATACCAGAAAGCTCGGCCAGAGCCGCCTTGTGTGTGGGAGGCAACAGAGAATAAGCATCCTTTTAGACCTCCTGTGCCTCTGCGTTAGTTTGCATTCATTAGAGAAACAAACCCATGGAAACTCGTATTTTCAGAGAGAGTTTTAAATAAAGGGTAAATGCATATCAAGAACACATCCCAACCCAGTGCTGCCCAAGCCCACAAGTCCAGTTTTAGCCCATATGTCCAACACCAATGCACAAAGTCCTCCTCTACCTCACAAATACACACAGTGACACCAACTGCAGGAGGCAAGCTGAATCAGCGTAAGCATCTCAGCAGTGGCAGGGGTCTCCACATTGCTGCTCCAGCACCCCGGGTTGTATTGGGGTAGGTCCATGCTGCTTCTCCTCAGGGAGCTCTCACAGGAAGTGAGTCTTGCCAGCTGAAGCAGGGAAGTGGCTAAGGCAGCTGCACCCTCGTCCAACCATCAGAGAGCAAGAGACCTGAGAACCAGAAGGGTGAGAGCCATTCATCTCTCAGTCCTTCAGTTAATCCCACATGTGTCTATCGGCCAGTTGGCAAAATAAACATTAACTATCTCACCCTCCCTTTCTGGTTCCCAACAGAACCCTAGTTCAAACCAGTTCAATACTCTCCCCCCGACTCCTCACAGTTCTGGCCTTTAAGGAGCAGGGTGATGCTCAGGACCAACTACCTGATTGAACTGTTTAACAGAAGAGGCATCCAAGTTCTAGAGCCGAGGTTCCTACACATGACTGGGGGTTGGAACTGCCTGGGGATCTGGTGACAATATAGCTCCCGGGGCTCCTCCCCCTAGAGATTATGGTTCACTCAGGGGCACCGGTCTCAGGGGCATCGCACCCCAGGTGATCCCAGTGATCCACCATGTGCGGGAATCTAGGCTCTAGGTCAGGGGTGGGGAACGCACACAGCTGAATAAGGCTCAGCTTTTCATCCATAACAGCACACACCTCTCCAAAAAGAAGCAGTTCCAGCCATCACCTTAAGGGTGAATTTGACCAGTGTGGTCCAAGGATGGTGTTATGCACATCCACGTGGCCCTGGGCAGACCAAAGGCTGCCCAGCCCTGTCCTGGAGGGAGATACGTCTCATGTTCCAAACTCACAAGACCCTGACCTTCACCTCCAAACACAGCACACAGAACATACAGCTTCTATGGGCAAGCTGGCTTTTCAGAATGAGGTGTACACAAGATGTGTTCACTCAATCTGTCGTGGCACCCTGAGATATGAGGTACGGAGAAATCTCCAAAAACAAAAATGAAAGTTTTTCCAAGCTAGTCCCACCACGATGGCTCCTGCAAAGAAGTGCGGTGAGAAGAAGCAGGGCCATACGGCCATCAACGAGGTCATGACCAGAGAGTACACCATCAACATTCACAGGTGCATCCATGGCGCAGGCTTCAGGAAGCCTGTCCCTCAGGCGCTCAAGGAGATTCAGTTGATTGCCTTGAAGGAGACAGGGGCATCA
>PVJH01040841.1:0-15409 GCA_004026705.1 Nesogale talazaci
GCGAGGAAGACCCCAAAACAAGCAGAACCAAGCCCAAGGCATTCCCCTGGCGATCCCGGGTGCCACAGGGTACACCTTAGCTCATGGAGTTTGCTCGGTTGGCATTTTTTAAAGCAGGAGGTGCAGGGGGTCAAGAAGCCTGGTTTCTACTGAGGAAACCCTGTGGGGAGCTCTGCCCTGTCCCAGGGGAGCCGGTTCGACAGCACCAACATGGGATCTTTACTCCGTTGGGAGGGTCCAAAACGCTAACCTTTGGGTTAGGAGTTACAGACAGACCATGCTCACCAGGAACCTGACAGGTGGGAAAAGCTCCATCAATGCTGTTACTGAAGTTTTCCTCCAAACCAAACCACACGCACTGCCCTCATATCGACGCTGATTCCTCAAGAGCCGACGGGCTAGAGGACTGCCTCTCGGGAGATCCCAAGACTGTTTGTGGGAGTGGAAAGGCCGGCCTTCCTCCCATGGAGAGGCTGGTGGTTTCGAACTGCTCACCTTATGGACTGAAGCCCAAGGAGGAGCCACCGCCCTGCCAGGGATCCTGGGATTTTCCTGGCCAACCCCCCTTGTCTTAGGATGAGGCTGCAAGCAGGGAGTTCATGGGTGAGCCAGAACCCGAGCTCAGGGCGATCGATTCGAAACCCACCTCCACTCCTACCCCGGAGAAAAGAGAGGTGGAAAGAGAAGAGACAGACAGAAGGACAGGCATTCGGAGACAGACCGTTTTTCACTTGCTTGCCGGGCTCTCCAACATCCCCAAGACCCAGAGAGATGTGGAGGAAACTGGGTAACTCTAGCTGCCTCTCAGTGGGAACTTCGTTGAGAAAAGTCCCCGGAAACCATGCTGAGGCGTAATCGCAGCTCTCAGCCACCGAGATAGCACCGGGCTCGGGTGAGTCATGCACCGAGACATCGAGGGTGGCGGAGAGGTGGGCAGGGTGTGGATGAGAGCGCCACCCTTGACTTTTCCTTGCTGAGACACCCAGGCACCAGGGTGGCAGACCTTCCCATAAGTGCTAGCAGCTCCCACTGGCGGGAAGGAGGGAGCAGGGACTCCCCCGGGACACAGACTGGCCACAGAAGAAGAAGAGCGCCCAGAACACGGTCTCCCACCCGTCGACCAGGTACTTTTGCCCTACTCACGGCCAATGCTGATTCATAACCACCCTACAGGACGAGGCGGAACTGTCCTTGTGGATTTCCCCAGACGGGTCACGCTCCATGGGAGGAGAAATTCCCACCTGTCTCCCCAGGAGCAGATGGAGGGTTTGCACTACTGACTCTGCAGTTAGCAGCCTGACGTGCAAGCACCACGCCATCAGGGCTCCAGAGAAGATAAGGAGCATCTTCTAAAGGCCCCCCACAACCTGGGGAGCCCAGGCTCTGGGGCTCCTGGCCTCTCTGTTCCAGGGCCACCCTGTCTCACCTCGTTTAACTCCTCCCCTCCCCACCTGTCTGCCACGGTGTCATGGCTTGCATGTTGCTATGGTGCTATGGTGCTGGGAAGCTACGCAAACACCAGTGGGGTCACACCCATGGACGAGGTATTTCATTAGCGGTTCCAGGCCAAGACAGCCTGAGGAGAAAGGCCTCCTGGTGAACACCTGTGGGAAAGTAGCCCTTGGATCCCAGCAGAATGCCCAGGGCTAGAAGAGGAGCCCTAGACTGGAAGCATGGGTCCACACACAGCAGTCGCAGCAGTGGTGAAGATGGCGAAGTGTCCGTCTGCTGCACATACGGCTCCCCCAGGGACTGGAGCCCACTCACCACAATAGCCTCCTCTGGTGGAGACGAGCTGCCCATCACACGGCGTGCTCATTCCCACCTCTGGCCACGGCTAGGCGCTGGGACAGCCTCTGGGCCCTCATCGCGATCATCCCTCCGGTCCAGCTCAGTGTCCCCTCTCCCAGGGAGCCCTCTCCCTTCACCCCTGGCTGCCATGAGCTGGTCCTTTCTCTGATGCCCCGTCACGTGTCCTCCCCACCATTGGCCAGCCAACGCCTTGAGTTAGATCGATCGTGTCCCAGCTTGGCAATGGTGAGCAAGGTAACAAGCATCCCCTGCCTCGGAGTCTCCATCTTCACACAGGGACAGTTACAGGACGGAGTCTTTGTGGGGCTACACGGACGGGGTCAGCTACGATGAGGAAGAGCAGACTCTGTGTGATGGTCTGTGGGGCCCCGCTAGGCTGCAGGCCCCAGCTCCTTGCCTTGCTCTGCCCACTGACCAAGCACACAGCTGGGCAGGCAGGGGAAGCGCAAGAGGAGGCAGTAAATTGGCCTGCTCAGGATGCCAGGGGCTGCCACCTCCACACCGAGGCAAACCCTGAACCTCAAGCCCACATGCCCACCCAGCCTGCTGGGGACCTCGCGGCATACCAGAGGGTCTTCTGTATCATGCTCACCCCCCTCTAAGAGTCGAGTCATGGACCAGGTGCTCCAACCCCCGTCTAATATCAGGTGGTGGGAGGCCCAGTTCCCCCAGCAGCCCAGGCCTGCTGCACTGAGGTTGTGCACTGAGTTTTCTAAAGCCCTCTCCACTCCTCCCCTCCATCCTGACCACCATCCCGGAGGAAGGAGCCTGGCAAGGGGCACCGTCCTCACAGTGACGTGGGTGCTCTGAGCAGGTGTGTGCTGCCACTGAAGGCAGGTTCCTCATGCCCCCTGACCCTCTGACCTGCCCCCCGCCCAGCCCAGATACCTCCATGATGAAGCGAGAGGCAGACTTCCTCTCAAAGAACAGCTTCTGCTCCCGCTTGTTGGTGCACAGGTACTTCTGCTGGGTACACACGGCGTCGCAGCCGTAGATGACGATGAAGATGTTGGCATCTGTGCCGGCGGCAAAGACATCGCTGGTGTAGAGGGTGATCTCATAAGGGACAACTGAGGATGGCGGCCAGAGGGCAGTACAGGGGATGTGAGGACAGAAAACAAGCCAAGGTGAGGGCAAGTGCTTCCCACAGCCCAGGCCTTCTCCCTCGGGCCCTGGACCACTCTGTGGTCGCCTAGCAACCGGAGGTGGCCACCCCATCCAGCATCCTACCGCCCCACCCCCACCCCCAGACCAAGGCCTCGGCACTTCTCCCATCACAGAGTGGGCACAGCAGGTTGGGTGAAAGCAGAGGCTCTCGATCCAGACAAGCCTGGGCGTGAATTCAGGCTCTTTGTCTCTGGCAGGTTGCTTTGGGGCCCTCAATGTCGTCATCTGTAAAAGCCCTCACAGTGGGCTTAGCAGGAGCAACTCAGTAAATGAGAGCCCTCATTTCTGGGAGCTCGGAGCAGCCAGAATCCTTCGCCCCCAGCCCCAGCCCTCACTCGCTCCAGGCCCGTCTGCCCGCCCCACCCAACCACATGGCCCCTGAGCCCTTGTCAGGCTGAACGCAGAGAGGGCTCCCGCAGATCCCCTCATTCAGCTCCATTGCTTTAAGAGCTTTAAGGGATAGGCTGACCAGTGGGCCAACAGGCTCAGCTGTTGACTAGAAGGTTGCAGATTCAGATCCACCCAGAGGTGCCTCAGAAGAAAGGTCTGGCGATGTCCTGCCGGAAAAAGCAATTCCTGAAAACCCCCTGGAGCCCAGTCTCTGGCACACGGGAGGTCCCGGTGGGGAGGGCAATCAAAGCTGCTGTGTTTTGATGTGTTTCAGGAGAGGGAGACATGGAAGTCAGGGAGGTGACAAGGTCCACTCACTTTGGCAGAAAACAGTCCCGACTAGGAGCTGTCTGCCTGTGACAGAGGCAGGGCCCATCAGTACCAGCAAGTCACTTCCAGCATGCCGCTGCAGGTGGGCCTGAGGGCCTCCTGCTCTAGAAGCTCTGGAGGTGCTAAGGGAAACATGCAGATTCCCAGCCCCCTCCTCAGATGGCAGGCAGGGAGAGGCAGGGAGTGAAGTCTTTCACTCTCACTGGGTCCTCCCACTGGAGGCGTGCCGTCCGAAGCGGTGTGTGCCCACTGCGGATGGAGGCCCATCAGCCGGGCTTGAAAAGAGCCTGTGAGCGGCCATGTTTAAATGTGTGGCCCAGAATCGCATCAAACAGAAAATACCCCATGCATAACGAGCTCCCCTTTGTGCAGGTGAGGAAACCGAGGCTCGGAGAGGTGCAGGAGCTTGGCCACAGCCACGTGGCTGGTCAGTGACGGAACTTGAGCCCAGGCTTGTCTGACCCCCAAGCTTGGGTGGTCAAGCTCTTGACATGCTTTGGTGAGGGGTGGGCGATAAGCACTGCGGACTGGCCACCAGCCACAGGGAGGTGACCCGCCCGTGGCCTGAATCGGGCTTCCACGGAGGGGAGAGACAGCTGATGGTGCAACCTGGAGGCGCCAGCTCTGCTGAAGCCTCCTCCTCTCCGGACCCCGGTGAATTTCTCCCTGCCAGACGCCCGGGAGACCTGGCACAGAGAAGCTGGCCACGGGGGTAGCGTGGAGTCGGCCGGCAGTGGCAGCTGCCCTCGAAATCTCTGGGCAGGAGCAACTCACCCCCAGCCGACCTCCCCCCGGGCCTGGCTCCAGATGGGAATCCTGGTCCCTGGCTCTGCCTGCGTCACTGGACCGCTGCGTGCGCGAGGCAAGGCGGCATAACCTACACCAGGAGGGGGGTTTAACTAGATCTGTGGTGGTCAGAGTTGTCGTCGGGGGCGCAGGACCAGCAGTTCAAAACCACCAGCCGCTCCTCCAGAGGAAGAGGGGTCTCTCTACTCCCCTCAACAGTTACAGTACCCCCCCCCCCTGCTCCAAATCCACAGAGGCAGCTCCCCTCTGTCCTGGGAGTGGGAATCAAGTTTGGGTTGGTTTAGGTTGGCGGCGTGGCAGGTGACACGCTGGCTGGCAGTGGGTTGGGTTTGGTGTTCTCTTGTGGGGTGGTGGGACGGTGTGGAGGGGCTCCCCACATTCAACCTTTCCCCTCTGCCACAAGGGGCCCCGAGGCGCCCCCTGCCCAGGATGCTGGGAGCTGAGGAGGCCCAAGTCACACAGTGGAGCCGCAGGACACTCCCCCCCCCCCCCCCACTAGTCTCCTGCCCTTCCCTGCCCCTCCTACATGGGCCCTACATGAGCTGCACCAGGTCACCAGTTTCACGGTCTCTGGCACCCTGGGCAGCTTGCAGGGCTGCCAGACCTCCTTCCGAGCTCCTGTCTAACAGTCAAAGAGCAGCAAACCCACTGCCCGACTGACAGCTCACCAGGGTTGCCTTGGCTGCGGTCTCCCCAGCAGAAGCTGACTGCCAGGACACAGCCAGCCCAGTGGGTGGCACCTGATAACAAGCTGTCTCCCTCCCTTCCTCCCTCCCTCCCTCTTTCCCTCAGCCTGCAGCGCCTGGTTCCCTGGAGTTCCCGGGCCTGGTCCCTGAGAGAAGGTCCCCAGGCAGGGAAGGGACTCTTGAGCACCAGCCCCGGGCCTGCCCTGTGCTCTCCGCAGCCAGCGCCCTTTCTACAGCACCCGGAAGCTGGGCCCCCGGGCCGCAGTCTACAGAGCTGAGTCCTGGCCGACCCTTGCTCTAGTTCAGTTCATCGAGGGAGTCTATTTTCTTTCATGGCGGATGTGCGCTCACAGCACATGGCTTTCTTCTGATGACAGGCTGGACCTGACCACGTCCAAGGTCAGGCGTCCAAAATTAATTTCTTTCTTTCATCTCTTGGTCTTTCCTCCCTCCCCCTCCTTCCTTCCTTTCATTTCTTCTCTCTCTCTCCCTCCCTCCCTCCCCCACCCCCTTCTCAGTTTAATAGATAAGACTGATGCTGGCATCATCATCATGAGGGATCCGATTTCTAATCAGCCCCACCTGGCACTTGCTCTGTGCAAACAGGTAGCTCTGCCCTTCTGGGCCTGGGCCCCCTCCACCCTGCCGCAGGCCTGTGCACCTGGTTGGGGGTGGGGGGGAGGCTGTCCTAAGGACTCTCTAGATCACAGGTAATCCCTGGGGGGCAGTGGGAGGACAGGGAGGAGACAGGAAACTCAGTCAGAAGGTCTGCTTGAACCATGCCTGGCCTAGGACTTTATTAGGGGGCAATGACACCCTTTCTTAAACTTCAGCCCTGAAAATTTCATGGCCATCTGGTCATTTCTAGTTAAATCGCCTTTGCTTTCCCTTATGCTTTTTTAAAAAAGAATAAGTTGCTGAAGGAAAATACTCTGGTACAACGGGCTATTGTGTTAGGGTTGCCTAGGAGTGCAGTGGTAAAGTGCCAGGTTACTGCCCAAGAAGTTGGTGATTTGAAACCACCGGCCACTCTGTAGAAGACATGACCCCATCATGACAGCTAAGGACTCCCAGTGGGACAGGCCCACTCGGTGCCTCAGCGTCGCTGTGAGCTGGCCTCGTCAGAACAGCACACGTTCAGGATTTAGTTAGGAGCAGGGGAAGTCTCTGGGTATGGTGTTGATTTCAGCAAATCCAGAGAGAGCTTTATAGCCGGTTTGATTTCCGGTTGAGTCCCAGGATCTAATACATAGACAGCGAGACAGAAATAACCATGCAATCAATATATGTCACCTGCAGATGGTGGTGGAACTCAAAACTAGACTCACTGCCATTGAGTCAAAGGATAGGGACTCTATAAGACAGGGTTGGACTGCCTCAGTGGGTTTCCCTATGGGAGAAGAAAGCCTCGTTTTTCTCCTGCAGAGCGGCCGGAGGTTTTGAACTGCTGGCCTTGTGGTGAGCAGCGCAAGGCATAAGCACGGTACCACCAGGGGTCCTCGGTGATCGGAAAGTGTCAAACCCATCACCCACTGTCCTCCATCCTCTTCTCTTTAGTCTGAAAAGGTGATTGTATCTACCTCCCCTCCCTGCCCCCATCCCCCAAACCAGGACAGAATCTGGGGTGACCTCTTTGAGGAAAGCCTGCTCCCCAAGGACCCATCCAAAGGGCTCCTACAGGGCGTGTAGTGCCGGGTCTGCAGCTCTGCGTGGAAGAGGTCCCTGACGATGGCCCCGTCGTCTTCATTCTTAGCCAGCCAGCGGCCGCAGGGAAACGTCATGCACTTTCCAAGAGACGGGGCGTCCACCTCCACCCAGTCCACAAACCAGCCCGGAGCCTTGCCTGCAGGGAGAGGAGGGGGAGCCCTGTAGGACATGCGAAGGGGGTGGGTTTCTGGGGTTTCAAACACCCCTTCCTGCCTGCTGGCGGCAGCCCCAGCAGGAGCCTGTCGTCCCCGTAACTCATAGTCCTGTCAAGCCGTCCTTGTCAAAACACGCACCCAGCTGCAACTGGAGCGGCTCCAGGCTGCTGCCAGGGGTACCAGCAGAGCAGATGACAGGAGGACAGAGGTGATCTGAGGGGGCAAAGACCGTGTTGAGGGGGAGGGGGTGACTGCAAACAGGGAGAAGGGAGGGGGAAAACTGTCATAGAGGTGTTATAATTCCGTCAAAGGACAGGACGGCACACCCGGCTCTGGGGCTTCCGTTCGTGATGGATGAAAGCAGGGCGGGCAAAGGAGAGGAAGGAAGAGGGTCTTCCCTGGGGAAACCCGCGCTCTAGCTTAAAAGAGGGAAATGGCAGCTAGGCCAAGAACTCTGCCCTGGTGCTAGGAAAAGGGTCCCCTCCCTGAGGGTTCAGAGAGGTGGTTTGGGAGCAAGAAAAAGTGTGGTGCCGTGCTCAGACAGAGAGCTTGTGTCTGGTTGGCATGGGAGAGGGCTCCAGGAAGGAATGGCCAGACCCGTGCCGCTCAGAGGGTGACCTTTGCATTCGGAGTGTCGGCCTCACCAAGGACTTGTGGGAGAAGCAGATTCTTGGACCCTCGCCCAGAGCTATGACATAGACACCCTTCTGCCATTCGCACACAGAGTGAGAGCAGAGAGTCCCACATCTGGCTGTAAAGGAAGCCTTCTCCATCAGGTGTCCAGGCCCCAACCAGCTCAAGAAGACCAGCATCTGCTCTTGGCCAAGGCCCCGCTGGGCTGGAGGGAGTGAGGCCATTGGAGATGGAAAGCAGGAGACCCCCCAGGACCTTGGCCAGAAGGAACATCCATCCGTTCTCCCCACCCTCTCCCCTCCAGCCACCACCCTCCCCCTTCACACGCCCCCACAGTCTGTGCCTAGGTTCTCACAGGGACCTGACCCAAGGCTTTGCCTGCTGAGTGGGGACAGAGGGCTCAAAGGCGGACCTGTGTTGTCATGGCCAATCCTGATCTTCCACAAGTCTCCCAGGTCCAGCGTCTCCACCGTGAAGATTTCGATGCTGTCCCGCTCAAACTTGTCGCTGTTGGTCTTGGATGACTTCAGGAGGGTCATTCCTGTTGACCAGATGACAACACACACGTGTTACTGGCTGGGCCTGAGACTTGTGAACCTGTCCTGGCCCATCCCATAAGCACCACTCCCCCGCCCCCAGAATGACCACATTTCTGAATGCCTGTCACATTTGGCATTTCGAGTGTTGTTTTTGTCTTTAAACAGAGCTTTACGGATTTGTTGATTGCTTTTGAATCCCCAATGCTTTCCCTCTCCATTCATCATTGTGGTGGTCATGCACTCCTGTCAGTTTCATGACTGGGAGTCTAGGGGTGGAGTCTAACTTGTCAATCTGGAGATAGACAATGAGTAGCCATTAAGGCCTCTGTGTGGGCATGGTTTTCTCCCGAGATTTCTGGGAAATCTCGCCGTATTTCCCAATTGAAGAAGAGAAAGTTGACTCTCATTCTCTTGGAGTCAGTCTACTGACAAGACGAGATGACAGCGTGCAGATCGGTCCTGGTTCCTGGAGAATGGAGGAGCCAGAGAAGAGGCCACATGGGCTTGCCTTGATGGAACCAGACCTCTGGGGCTGGAGAAGCCACAGAGAGACCCCTGCCAGCACTGCCAAAGATGCTCCTGCCGCCAATGGATACTGCTGATGGACCCTGGACCCTGGAAATGAAGAGGGTTTCTCTTCGAACCATGGGAGACCCCTGCCAGCACTGGGATGTCTCTACTGCATGTGCTTTGTGAGTCGAAGGGAGACTTTACAGACTGGTAGCAGATATATGGGCTAGTATAGGTCTTATGACTTTGGACTGGACTGGGTTGGGATCTTTTCTCAATGTTGTGTATAAACATTCCCTCTTGTGTATAAATATTTCCCTTATATCCATATGCGAGTCCATGAATTTGTTTCTCTAGTCTACCCAGACGAATGCAATCATGCCTCAGCAGACCTAGTAAATAACAATAATGGGACATTGCTGGGAGGAGGCACTGAGCTGGCTGCGATTCACAGTGACCCTATCCGTGTACCACAGAACGAAGCCCTGTGCTGTCCGGGGCCATCGTCAGCATCCGTGCTTACGTTTGAGCCCACTGTGGTCCCGTCCTCCCACCTCCACCACCCGCACACCCCACAGGAAGGCCTTCCTCTTTTCCCTGCCCCTTCGCTCAAGCCCAGGCTCCAGGCTGAGAACTAAGTATTGTTTCATCCTAAATGTACTGTAGGTTCGGTTTTGTTATATTTACAACTGTACGGGGAACACGTCTGCAGATGACGGCCCTGGTGAAGACTATCCACTAGACTCTAGACTGCCAGACGGAAGAGCAAGCCTCGTGCTGAGGGTCCTTGAAGCTCACTGGCAGCCGCTCACCAAGGGTTGGGAGGGGCTCGAGGGCTAGGGATGGCTCACCGCCATGCAAACAGAAGAGACAGAGACAGGACTGTGCATTGTTTGGAGCGGGGAGCTTGTTGTGGGCCAACACATTTCCACCTTCAGAGAGGAGATGGTGAAAAAGCTTCCTGAAAGGCCTAGAAAAGATACTAGCATTTGGAACAGACATGGTTACCTAGGGAGGAAGGTAGTGAGGGATAGGTGATGCGTGAGGTTTCTACCCAAAGGTAGGGGAGTAGAGGCCGCTACAAAGACTAGAAAGAACCAACAGGAGGGACGGAGGGAGCTGCAGGAAGGATTTCCTAAAGATTGTCACAAGCCAAATAGGCAAATCACCCCAGGTAGAGAGGTCGAGGGAGAAGAAACTACCTTCCTCAAACTGGGCTGGCAGCAGAGGCAGGAGCCGATGGCTTTGGAAACTGTCCCCGAGTCTCCTGGCCGCCCTGGGCGAAGCATGGCCAGTCTCAGCCCGGCGTTACCCTCTTACCATTGTTGTCATTGGTACCAAAGAGTGTGAGGAAGACGTTGGCGTCCGTGCCTGCGTTCTTCTTGTCCCCAGTCTTTATCGTCACCGAGAATGTGGTCGATTTATCTGCCGGGAGAGGAGGGTGGGAATGTGAGCGGGGAGGAAGGCCACCTGGTCTAAGAGCTTCCTTGAATTCTCACGCCAGATTCCCTCATCCCGACTCCTCCCATGTCTGGGATGCAGAAAGTCCTGTTGGCCGTGTTTTAGGGCCCTCTTCTCTCGCACACGGCCTGGCTCCTGTGATCGCGTGAGCCGGGAGACTTCTCGAGTGTCGGGACAGAGTCGCTCCCAACTGCCTCACAGGGGAGTGCTGGATCTCTCTGGCTGGATAGAATGGTGGCGGGAGACTTGGGGTGCCTGCGCACTGATCCAGAAGCCCTCATCTGACTCCTGCAGACTGACAGGACCTTGGGGGAATGTTCCTTCCTGGGAAGAAAGCTCCAACTTCTAGAACTCTTGGAGGTCACTTTCCATTCTCTTCCTTGGCCAAAAAAAATCTCCAGAGAAAAAGAAGAGCAAAGGGGCAAAAGCCTCATCTTTTCCCAAGGAGCGGCTGGTGGGTACGAACTGCTGACCTTGGGGCTAGCAGCCCCGCATATCACCCAGCACCCCACCAGGGCTCCTGACAAGGAAGGACATCTGGCGAGCCTATGACAGGCTGGGAGGGAAGACTCAGGACGGAATCAGAACAGGATACGACCAGTCTGTTCCGTGTCCTCCACTCTGTCCAGCTCTATCCCAGTCTAGTCCCCTCTCCTTATCCTGGCTCCACGCTCACTCCTGGAAGTTGTTCCCAAACAAGTGGGAATATGCCCACTGCCCCTCCCCATTCCTGTTCATGGAGAAGGAAGTGCAGATATATCGGCTGAGCGCCCGTATCCCCCAGGGAAGGGAGGGAAGATGGATGCCAGAGTGGAGGGAGAGAGTCACAGGGGACAAGGAGTGCGTCGAGGACACCTTTTTGCTCCAGGGCCAGGTTGTCGAGGGGGTTGCTGTCAGCTCCCCCACCCTCCTCGTCTTCCGGGGGCAGTATGTAGGACTCATCCACTGGCAGCAGCTCCCGGGTCAGCTGCCCGTCATCCTCCTCCACCGCCAGCCAGCGCTGGCATGGGAAGTAGTACCTGTGAAGCAGAGGGTTCTGGGAGATGAGAACGTCCTTGTGGGGCAGCCTCCCACTGGAGCAGTCATGAGCTTGAACACCAGCGATGAGATGACCCTCACAGGGTCCCAGATGCCCCCCATCGCATTGTCTCCCAGCCCACCCCACCGGAAAGAGCCCCAGCAGAGACTCTTTCATGGAAGAGAAAACAAAGACATAGGCATTGACTCCAGGTACTTGGTTGGAGAATGCCCAAGAAGCAGAGTCTGGTCCCCATCGGCCATCAGTTGGAGTGACGTTGACGGGACGTAGCAGGGAGAAGAGCTTAGTTCTGGGGTCCTCTCATCCTTCCTGCTGTAATCTATTATTGCCCAGAACTACCCTGGCAGACAAGCATGGCTGACAGCAGGTGTTCAATACACGAGTCCTGAGTTGATGGGTTGCAAGGGAATCTCCCAATTACGATTTTTATTTCAGATGGAGCTGAAGGACCAGCATGGCGGGTAGTTGGGTCATCGGAGGATGGGAGGTCTGAGTTAGAGGCTTCAGTATAAGGTCTGAGTTCTGCACAGAACAGGTCCCTAGACAGAAAGAGAAGGCAGAACCGGAGAGGAACAGGCCCACAGATGTGGCCATTAAGGCCCCCAGCCTCTGGAGCCAGCCCATCTGTATGTGAATTCTGCCACACTCACTTACAGCTGTGTCCCCTTGAGAATGTTTCTTTATATCTCTGGGCTAGGGGAGCCAGAGTCAGCAAGTAAAATTACAGAACTCCCAGTTAAAAGTTAAATCTCCAATCCACGACAAATCATACTTTTTTTTTTCTGAATAAGTATGGTTCATTCAGGACAGGCAGGCGGTACTAAAATATTATTTGGTGCTTGTCTGAAATTCATATCAAACAGGGAGTCCTGTATTTTACCTGCTGACCAGACTGTGCCTCAGCACACCACGCTGTAAGACAGCAAACGATTGCTTATTTCATACTCTGCTGTGAGGATTAAACAAGTTGAATAGTGGAAGTACTTATACAAAGGCCTGGCTCAAGATAGGCTCGAGAGAAGAATTTTCTGTCATGATTGTCATTGTTGTTGTTATCACGCCTGACCAGGACCTCCCCTGGAACCAGTCACTGCCTGGAGATGTGGGGGTCAGTGGAGACGGAGAGCCTGGCTTCCATTTGAGCCCACACTCACAGGTCTCAGCATCTCTTCAGTCCCTACACGCCGGAGACAAACGACTGCAGAGCATGGGCTCAGTCTTTAGGCTCTGATGGGGTCCGGTGAAAGCAGTGTAAGACTGCTGGGCAGGAATGGAAAGGGCAGGCAAGGTTCAATCCAGGGCACTGTCAATTCGACTGCAATGAAGTAAGTGTTTAAACGAGAAAGGTGCACCGCCCCACTTTCTCGCCTTGAAATGCATGAATGGGGAAGTTAACGTTGTATTCAATAAAATAGCATATAAATCATAGGCTTTCATTCTAAATTATGGCCAATTAAAGAGGAGATAGAAAGAGGGGAGGTGGAATCAGGGCAGAGGCAGCAGACACAATGAGCGTGGGAAGGCAGAGGACAAAGGCAGACGGGGCGAGACACACAAAGAGGAGACATCCAGGGAGAGGCAGACGAGCAGCAGGGACGCGTCATAAGCCCACTCCCACCAGTGCACCCCGAGTCAGAGCCTGGCTTTCATGGGACCCAATTTCCAGTCTCCCCGAGATGCCAACACAGAGACTTTAGCTGCTCGGCATGCAGGCAGCTGCAGGAACCTCCACTTGGTACCGATTCCTGGGGAGGCTGGCATCAGAGCAGGAGCCAGGACCCACCTGAGCGTTGGGCACAGGACGCACAAAGCCAACAAGCACCCTTTAAGGGTTTCCCTGGAGGTTGGGGCTTCTGGCCCCTCCCTCTTCTTCCCACAGGTCTAAGAGCTGCTCAAGCCGGTCTGAGGACAAGGGAGGGCGGTGGGCAGGGGAGTCTTCAGGAAGAAAGGAGAAGGAGATAGGCTGGTGCTCTGGCACATGTGCATTCTGCCACTTAGACACGGGCAGAGGAGAAGGGAAATGGGGCTAGCAGGAGGTTGAAACCGAGTATGAACGTACAAGTAGGAATTACTCAAAATACAAATTTCACTTGAAGGTCACAATTGAATGAGTAGATTGCACAACTGAGTGATGTAACATTCAAATGATTTCACGTGTGGTTCTCCCTCTTAATGCATCAGGAAAGGGCTGGACAATAGCGAACAGAGTGAGAAGGTCAGTAACGTGGCCCAGGGGAAAAAGCAGGGTGTTCTGTCCTTAGCAAGGCATGGGGTCTCTAGGGCTTCTACTTCATCAACCAGAAGGCAGAGAGATGATGGCAAGGTCTTTGCTGCCTCGATGTTCTATGAGCCCCATGGTCTGCAAAGGAATGGGAGTCCCAGAAAACATTTTCTCATTAAATGAAAGTTAGAGAGAACAAAAATCCAATACCTTTCTTGTTCATTCCTTACTGGACACCCCACCCCACCCCCATTTTTGCCAAATGACACAGACTTCGAGGACAGCATTTGTCTCTAATAATTAGGGGTCCTAAGGACTCACAAAGCCATCCACAGGAACAGGAATAGTTAACTCTCAAGGGTTGTCAAAACACCCTTTGTCTGATTGTCAAAACAGAGACAAGAAGAGACGATCAGAATATTAGGTGGAATGTGGACAGACCTCAGCTAAACACTCAATAGGGGTCTCACTTTGGGACATGCACTTGTTCCCCTTTGAAACTGAACACGTTCTGTTTTATCGTGCAGTGAAAATGCAGCTAGTGGACGTATTTAAAGGAAAAAGGAAGACAAGACACATACCCAGGGAATCAACAAATGTAGAAAAGAAACAGCCATAAACAAAGATAATCAAATTCTGGGCAGAGTCAGTTAGTCTCTCTCTCTCTCTCTCTCTCTCTCTCTCTCTCTCTCTCTCTCTCACACACACACACACACACACACACACACGAACGATCCTGCCACCCTCCTCATCTGTTCTGAGGCACATACTTTGGGAGTTGGGGACTTTGAATCCTGAAGTTAAAGTAAATTGTTAAAGTCAAGTCTCTGGTAAAATGATTAAAAGTAAAATAAATTCCCTGGGTTCGAAGGTAGTCAGAAGAGAGGGTGTGATTTTCACATCCCACTTCCACGACCATGTTCATGTTGTTGGGTGTGGCTGACGACTCCTTCCTGATTCACGGGGACCCCGTGTACAACAGGAGGGGGCACTGCCTCGTCCAGTGCCAGCCTTGCCATCACCTTTTAGTTCCATTTCCCACAAGCAATTGAAGAATATGTATTGAGGATACCTCACTGCCCGCAAGTCAATTCTGACTCATAGTGGAGTCTCTATGGGAGTAGACAGCCTCATCTTCCTCTCATGGCGCAGCTGGTGGATTTGAACTGCTGACCTTACTGATGGCTAGTCCAGAGAAAGATAGATAGAGAGACAGATAAAAACTCACTGTCATGGAGTTGATATTGACTCATAGCAATCCTATAAGAAAGGGTAGAAACGTCGCTTTGAGTTTCCAAGACTGTAGCTCTTTAGCAGAGGAGGAGAAAGTCTCCTCTTTATCTCACGGAGTGGCTGGTGGTTTTGAAGAGCTGGCCTAGTGGTTAGCAGCCCAAAGCATAACTACAATGCCACCAGGGCTCCTTATAGTGGATGTATAGGCACTGTTTTCAAATGAACCGTCACACAAGTGATGATGACAGAGGAGGTGGCCCAGAGAACACACGTTTGTATGTTTAACGGGTGTCTCACTTGCTAGGTGAGTCCTACGGGCACAGGGACCGCGCCTGTCTTTTCACTAACGTGTCCACAGTGGCTGGTGCCCATAGGCAGTCATCAACATCAATAGGGCAGAAAGAACGTGTCCTCCTTCAACATTCCTCTGAAGTCCCTCCTAGATGTCTTCATCAGGCATCACTGTTCCCTCAAAGACGCAGCGCTGCCTAAGCCAAAGCCAAGAAAGACCCTAGGAATCATCTGGAAGAGACAGTGAAGGACAAGCCAGAAATGCTTCGTTCCAAATGTGTCGTGATCATCCATATTAAACGCAACAGTTTCTTTGACGCCATTTTGTTTACAGGCCGCCCAAGGCACGGAAGCCCCTGGAGAGAGAAGACCAGTGTTGTCTAGAGAGGAAGGCCAGGAACTTCCAGACTCTTATGAGGCACATGAGC
>PVJH01040842.1:0-15422 GCA_004026705.1 Nesogale talazaci
CCCCCTCCCCATTTTCTCTCTCTCCCCTTTTTCCTTTTCTTTTAATACTCTGCGTTCTATCATGCAAATCCCCTTTCAAATTATGAGAGTATTAGAGCCATCAACGGTAATGTCACCGCCACAAAATGAGAGTGGGGACTTAAGCACCTAACGAACAATGAAATGTGCGAGCCCTGGGACAGGACAATTAAGAACTGGGCTTAGCCAGCCAGGGAAATTTATTGCTATCAAATCCATATTTCTATTTTCCCCCTGAACAGTAACCTATTTGAATATGATTAAAGGGTTTCATTACGGTAGAGAGAAAGGCCCGTGTCCCGCGGTTCCCTGTGAGCTCACAAACACGGGCTCGGAGCTGGGGTGCCCCTGTGAGGATGTGGGTGGGAGTCAGTGGGGGAGGGGAAGGTCTGGGCGGACCCCGAAACTCAACATCAGGGGGCTTGGTGACTGGGGTGGCGGCCTGGCCATGGGGTCTGAGAGGCCCTGGGTGTCTGGCTCTTGGTGGAAAGTGCTCAGAGGCTCCCCTGGGCAGAGCGGGAGACAGAGGCTCCAGGAGGCTCGAGGCTGAACAACTTGGTGACAGCCTTTCAAAGGGGGAGGGGGCACAGCAACGGAAAGGGTAGCAGTTTTAATCCACCACCTGCTCTGTGGGAGTAAGATGTGGCGGGCTGCTTCCCTAGAGATCGCAGCCTGGCACACCCTGCATGCGCTCCCAGCTCAGGGACACCCAATGGGCATTCTCCTCTTCCCACAGGGTCACGGTCAGCTGGAGTAGACTCAGTGGCAATGAATTTGGCTTCTTTGGGGGGTGATTGTCATTTCCTAGATATCAGATTGGGCCCCAGACCAGTGTAGTCTGTCTGTCCTTCCTGCCTCCCTCCCTCCCTTCTTTTTTCATTCTCTTCCCTTCCCTCTCCTCTCCCCTTTCCTCCTGCTTCTCTCCCTCCCCATCTCTCTCTGTCCTTTCCTTCTTTTTTTCCTCCCCCTTTCTTTTGGTGCACACCCTACTGCCACCACCACCCTGGGCTCAGTGCTATAGGGACAAATAAACTCATGTGTTTGCAACTTGAGCAGCCACTCCTGCCAGGGCAAACGCTGGCTCTGGTTGTGGAAATGAGCCGGGCACAGAGGAGGTGGAAGACAGTTGAAGACTGCGCATACCCTGGATGTCCAGGGAGCAGGGATGCTGCTGCCTTGTTCTGAAGAGGTTCGGGGTGGGTGAGGAGAGGTCAGCCTGGGCTAGAGCAGCCACCCCTGGATGCTATGCCACCGCTCTCACCCCGTTCCACGGCGTGGCTTTCAAGAGAGCGGGCTCCAGCCCCTTCCCGCTTCCTCAGCGGTGTCTCAGTCGAGACACTCCCATGCGGTTGGGTATCTGCTGTAGTTTGTAAAGCACTTTTATACCACTGTTCTGATGGAATCCTCAGAAGAGCCCTTTACAGGAGGCACAGGGTGGAAGCACGGGTTTCAGAGAGGTCAAGTCACTTGCCCAAGGTCACACAGGTGATACAGCGACTGAGCTGGCATTCGAACCCAGGTCTGTCGGGCGCTGAGATCCATGTTCCCATGTGTGGTAACCTCCAGCAGACGGAGGCTGATGGGCAGCCGTCATCCACCCTGGCTGGCAGTGGAAGGCAGATGTCTCGAGGGAGTCTGAGCACCTGGAGATCCACACAGGAGGGGACAGAGGCAGGTGCTGAGTTGTGTGGTGCTGAGCTGGCAGGAGGCTGAGACCAGTCTGGGGGTGGGTGGGGGGTGGGGGTGGGGGTGGAGGGTTCTTATCCAGAAGGTGGGCCTGATGTCTTCCAATAGGTCCTCCAGGGGAGGCAGCAGAGAGACCTAGGGGGTGGGGTGGAGCCAGCGGGGCAGAGGCGGGTTTGAAGACACGAGAAAGGCAAGATTGATGGGCTGTGAATTCAAGGGTGCTCTCTGGCCCTGGTTTTTCCCTGCCCTACTGCCTCTGACTCCCTATTCTGGTGCCTCCCCACTGCCTCACCCCCCCACCCAGCTTCCAGGCATTGCAGTTTTACATTCTGGGGAACTGGAAAACCTTCCATGACTAGCACTTACCTCCGCCCCATGGCATGCTGTGGTAGTTACATAATCAGGTGCCAATTGGAGGCTATCAAGAGTGAAGGGGTGCAGCTTAGCCTGTCAATCAGGTCGCTGTTTGACGACCTCATTTCGAGGTGCTTAAGGAGGCAGGGCACACAGACTCTCTGCTTGGCATACCTGATGACCAGACACGTGGAGCTATGCTTCCTAACATGCTTACACCACCACTGGATCCACAAGACTTTCCACCCACTGGCCTGTGATCTTCCTGCATTCAGCATCATTGCATGTGTTGTGTGAGTCTGAAGAGGACTTTATAGACTGGTATTGGACATGTGGGCTAAGATTGGACTTAAGAATTTGATCTGGATTGCACTGGGATATTTTCTCAATTGTTCTTGTATATAAAACTCTTTCTTAGGGCTGAGTTCCGGTGGCATAGTGGTTGAGTGTGGGACTGCAGCCCACAGGGTTGGCGGTTCAAATCCAGCAGCAGTTCCCAGGAGCAAGACTGGCCCTCCTACTCCCACCAGTGATGCCCACACAAAAAAACTCTTTCTTATACCCATATGAGTGTCTTATGAATTTCCTTCTTTATTTTTATTTATTTGTTTATTTATTTTGTTTGGGCATCACTGCTCTCCGGTGGTGGGAGTAGGAGGCCCAGCCCCACTGCTGGAATTGAACCTCCGTCCCAGTGGGCTGCAGTCCCGCGCACAACCACTACGCCACCGGGGCTCAGCCCCTGAATTTGCTTCTTTAGTCAACCAGGATGAACACACATGCACTCTTCTGATGAGCCTGAAACTTGAGGGTGGCCAAGGGTGGGGGAAGCTCCCTTCTGATCCCTGGCAGCACTCTTACCAGGTCCCCGTCCCTACCTAGAAACCATTTCCCCTGCTGTATCCCACTTCCCCCATTAGACTCAGAGTTCCTCCCTTCTTTCATCCACTCCTTCAGTACCCCTACCCCCATCTGTCCATTCAATATTCACAGAGCAAGTCCCTCTGGGATACAAAGACGAGCGCTACAGGGCAAGCGTGTTTGTAAGGGGCTGTCATCGTCAGTTACAGAAAGGTGTGCACCATCGAGGAAGGACAAGCAGGGGGCGGAGGCAGATGCCCACCGGGCACAAGCACCCTGTGAGTGAGGGAAGGTGACATCAGAGAGCCCATGGTGGCTGGGAGAAGAAGGCCCGCCCGAGCCTCTTGAGAAGCTGCTTGACCTCTGTGTTGGAAGCTATGAGTCAGGGTCACCTTGATGGTTGTGGTGGTCACGTACTTGATGTCCATTCCATGATGGAGAGTGTCGGGGTGGAGTCTAGCCTGTCACTCTGGAGATAGCCCATGAGACCCCTGTGTGGGCATGGCTTTCTCCTGAGAATTCTGGGAGGTCTCACAGTATTTCCCAATTGGAGAAGAGAGACTTGACTCAGTTCCTTGGAGACAAGAGGAGATGACAGCATGCTGATCGATCCTGATTCCTGGAGACTCCAGGAGCCGCACGAGAAGCCACATGGGCTTACCCTGATGGAACCAAACCTCTGGGGCTGGAGAAGCCACGTGGAAGCTCCTGCCAGTGCTGAGATGTTTCTACTGCCACTGAATACTGCTGATGGACCCAGAGCCCTGGAAATGAGGAGTCATGGGGAGTACCCTTCCAGCATCGGAATACCTCTACTGCCATCGGACACATAAGATGCTGCACCCACTGGCCTGGGATTGTCCTGATGTCATTGCACGTGCTTCATGAGTCGGAAGAAGACTTTATAGACTGGTATCAGACATATGGGCTAACATCGGACTTATGACCTTGGACTGGACTGGGTTGGGATGCTTTCTCAGTGTTCCATTTCTCTTGTATATAAACCTTTCCCTTATATCCATATGCGTGTCTATGAATTTGTTTCTCTAGTCTACCCGGACTAACACAATGGTGGTGCTTTTAGCTTTCTGTTTGCCATCCCCCCTCCCCCCATGGGTTTCTCCAATTTGGGTTTTCCTTCCCTAATATCCCCTAGTCTCAGCATCCCCTCAATTCCAACCTCTGGTCACCTACCCAGAGTTGTTTCCCTGGCAAGTGGACTCCCTGGACTGCTGGACTCTTCACCAGCAGCTTGAAACCACCAGCCTCTCCGACTGAGAGACAGGGGTTTGTTTCTAGGGTGGCGATGGGGCAGAATCGACTCCAGGGCAGCGAGTCTGCTCACCCAGGGGTGGCAATTACATGAGCGGGCCCATGGGCTGTTGAACCATGGGGAGGTCAGGGAATGGCTGGAGGGATAGTAGGGAGATCCTCTGATGGGCTGGGGACAAGGGCTATATTTTCGCTGTTAGAGAAGTATCAGGGCTTATGGACTAGCCCAGCCCCACTGCTTGACACCACCAGACTCTGGGCCCCGTATCCTTCCCAGTGCTCCTCTAGTCAAGTGTCTAGTCACCCAAGAGCCCCAGCCTCCCTCCCTATGCCAGCTGTGCTTCTCAGCATGCGCGGGCCGCTCTAGTGGGACCTGCGTGTGCAGGATGTGCCAGGCAAACTTCCTTTTCTCCAGGAGCACGCCCTCCAGTGCGGGGAGCCACGAGAAACCAACCTCACTGCCATGGATGCGATGGGGGCGCACAGCCATCGCGCAGGATGGGGCAAAACTGTCCCTGTGTGTCCCTGCAACCGTCACTGGTCAGGGGAAGAGAAAGCCCCACTGTAACTGCTCCACCCCCAGACTCACTCACCTATCCAAGGGCGGCCCATGAGGTGGTTCAGGGCAGCACTAGGGCCCTCTAGTGCCCGGCAAGCCCACTGCCACCAAGATGACCCCATGTGCTACCAAGACTTGTTTCCTTGGCTGTTGCTGTCAGTCAGAGAGGCCAACCACCAGGTCTTCCTCTCTTGTGCATCCACTGGGGGGTTCGGCCTGGAGGGCACATTGCCCATCCCATTCGGGGACTTCTGGTGCTGCTTCACACGTTCGGGGCAGACAAGGGCCCGGGGGGAAGCAGGCTGAGTTTTGCTGGAACAAATGAGCTCAACCTCCCAACTTGTGGGGCCGACCTCCTGGGGTCACCTGCTCCTTCTCCGTGTCTAGATCTGAGGGTGACTCTGCGCTGTACCCCAGAAGCGCCAGCGCAGGCCCCCGAGGTGCCTGCTTGCTCCCACCCTGGCCCCTGTCTCTGCAGGGAGGGAGCCATCTCTTCGGTTGGGTCTCCAGCACTCTCCTCTCCCTTCCTTTCCTGGGGGCTGTCAGTTTAATGGACAGGTGTTTAATTCCAGCCTGTCAGGCGCCTGGAGATGCCAGCATCACTGCACATCAGTCTGTGGAGTTTGCTCTTCAAAGAAGCTGAACTCTGCTCTCTGCAGCTCACCCTCCCTCTCTTTGTCTCCATCTGCCTGGCTGCCCCTTTCTCTCTGCCCTTCGTTCGCTGCCCAGGCAGCTGAGCCCGGGGAAGCCTGGCAGAGTCATCTGAGAGCCTTTCGAAGAGTCCCCAACGGAGGCTGTGTTCCCAAGTGCTGGGTGTCATCACTTATGTCCCTGGCCCATGCGGAGGCCTGCTCTTTAACTATTAAAAGCATGTAATAGCTAAAGCACGCCGCTCCTGCAGCCCCCCGGGTGAAGAGGCAGCTGCCAGGTTCTCCAGCCAGCACAAGCTGCTGCTGCTCCAGCATGAGTGGAAACTGGCTGCTCCCTTGCAGTCTGGAAAACACATGGGGACAACCGCCACCCCACCCCTCCTCTCTGCCCAGTTCATGCAGAATGTGCCCAGTGGGCTCAGAAATGTGGCTGTGGGGGCCAGACCAGGGCCCGGAATTCTGTGTAAGGCTACCACCAGCAGCACTGGCCACCTGACTCGCTCTTTGAGATCTTGGAAAGAGTCTGAAGGCTGGAGGTCAGGAATAAGCCAGACACGAAGAGACCCTTTCTCTTGGGGAAACAGCAATGTGACTTCAGTCTGGGGGCATCTCAGGTATCCCTGGAGGCTGGGACTGACAGGCCAGCACATGTGCCAGGGCACTAGGTGGCATCACCCAGGGAGGCCTGGCACACAGTTTCTTCGTATTCCTTTCCGGCCCATCCAAGCTCCTTTCCCTCCCGTTCGCTTATGTCTCCTTTTCTTCTTCGTTTTTTCCTTCTTTTTTGCTTGGAGACCTCCTATCTGTCTCCCCTTCCAGACCTCCACCCACCCACAGACCCCAAGGAGGCATCAGGGTTCCTAACGAAATGGAACCACTGCCAGATGAAATATATTACTATTAAATACTTAATTCTCCTACTGAGCAGAGAGCAGGCCGCATGAATACGATTATTAAAGAAAATTACTTTGGCTGATCAGATATTTCTGCATACTAATTTCTGACCCCTCTTCCCTCGCTCCCGCTTCTCGTCCCTCGGAGACCAGGACAGATAAAATTCCATCACAAATAGCTGATTACCCAGGCTTACATGGACAAAAAAAAAAAATCACATTTTCCCCTGCCTCTTTCCCTCGTGTGGTTTCTGCGCGGCTGGCGTCCTTGCCTGGAGAAGGGAAGTCCCTGCAGATCCACCACTGGACAACATCTAGGGAGACCCGGTTCCTCCCTTCTCCTCACCCTCCATCATTCCTCCAATCACAGCGGGTCCACCATGCCAACCAGTCCCCAAAGGAGCGGAAGACCCTGTCAGGTACGACGCCCCGCTCGGCATCTCAAAGATCTCATCGCTGCCTCGTGCACCAGCTGCTGGGCTTAAGAACACCAAGACGCTGCCCACCCGCCAACATGGCTGACCCTGAACTGAGCAGCATGCCAGGTTCTTGGAGAAGAACGGGAAGCAGGGTCACAGGTTCCACCCCCCAAAGGAGGAATTTCCTGTCTGTTCAGCGCTTTCTAATAGGCCAAGCTTCGGGCCACATGGCAACATCTGAGGATGACAGAATGGGGAGATTCATTCATTCACTCATTCATTCATGAAGCTGGCAGACACCTATGGGGGTGCGGATGCAAACCCAAAATCAAGCCCTCCCCCACGGTCGACGCCGCACGTATGTTGTAAGCCCAATGTCGGATCACTCTTAGACTGGACCGTGGTTTCCCCCTCTGTAAAGTGGGAATAATAACGTCTACCTCGTTCATTGGATTGTTGTGACGATTAAGAGTCAATGTATTTTTAAAAATCACTTAGAACAGGGCCTGGCACCGAATAAGGAGCGCATGAAGGGTTAACTATCATTACTATTATTATTCTTGCTTTGTACAATTTTAAACACTCAGTCCCAGCTAACTCATGGCTCGTGACTAGCTCCCCCTAATCCCCCTGCCAGAGGGAGCTTCTTCCTCTATTCTAAGTTCTCAGTGTTCCTCAGGTCCCTGCTTCTCAATGAACCCCCAGCCCCACGCTGAGCCCCCCAAGCCTCACTTCTGGCCACTGGCGCCAGCGCAATTACCAGGGTTCTGGCAATCGCTGTTGGCAAGGGGAGTGTGCTAAAAATACACCCGCTCCCCACAATCCCATAAGCCTTCAATTTACCTGCTTTTATAAAAAGATGCTTCCTTAGGTGTCACCCTCCAGGAAGGTATAATTACAGCCTGGGAATGTTAATTCCCTTGCTCCTGATCTGCAGATCACTGCTCTGCGGGGCTCCTGTCCTCCTAGGAGCCTTGGAAGGGGAGATGGGCAGGCAGCCCAAAGCTGAGCCATGCCTGGGCCCTGTGACCTGCAGCGATGGCTCTGGAAGGCAGAACTCCCTGGTGGGACCTGCAAAGATGGGGGATACCCTCTTCTCTGGGCTATTCTTGGGAGCCACAAAACACAAGGTCTGGGGGGACTGGGCTAGAGTCAGTGAGTGCCCAACACAGAGACCCTGACAGCCTTGCGGGGTCATGAGAGCCTGGACACGCCTGTTTCAGACCAGCCAACTTGAGCTTCAGTGAATTCTTGGAAATCTCACTTCCCCACCTTTCAAACCTGCACAGTGTTTCCCTCCAGGGCACCGAGTCCCGTGAAGTGACTTACTTTCGGGGATGTGGGAAGAAGCTGGTGGAACGAGCTTAGACAGTCAGGTGTTTGCTAAGTTGATGGTAGTGGACCCACGATGTAGAGACCACAGTGTAGAGAGGGAGAAAGACCCCACTAGTCAACTGCAGACATGTAGGGTGTGGGGAGTGTTATCCCAGGGTGTTTTAGGAGCCTGGGCAGAACACCCTCAGCCAGACTGATGTCGGCTGCCCTGACCCAGGGTGACCCCACGCACAATAAAAGGAGACCCTTCCTGGTTTTGTGCCAGTCCCACAGACCACAGGGTCTTCACGACCTGGATTCCAGCTTTTCCTCATTGTGTTAGTCCAGGTAGACTAGAGAGACAAATCCACGGAGACTCATATGTGCCTAATAAGAGCTTTATATACAAGAGCAATTAAATATCGAGAAAACATCCCAGTCCAGTCCAGATCAAGTCCATAAGTCTGATATTAGCTCATATATCTGAGACCAATCTATAAATGTGCCTCTTCAAACTCACAAAACACATGCAACGACGCCAAATGCAGGAAGATCACAGGTCAGTGGCTGGAAAGTCTTTTGGCTCCAGTGGCAGTAGAGGGGTCTCAGCCCTGGCAGGGGGTCTCCACATGACTCCTCCAGCTCCAGGGCTTTAGCACAGCTCATGTGTCTTAGTCAGCAAGTGTGTCTCGCAGGGACCGTCTGTGTGTCCCAACTCCAGTGGGCTATTCATCTCCTTAGTGCCTCCCAATGAGGTCATCAAACGGCGACCTGACAGGCTAAACTCCGCTCCTTCACTCTTCCGTCTCAAATTGACAACAGATTATGTAACCACCACAGTCATTGTCTCTGTCCGCCTGGAAGCTCCACTGAAACCCGGTCAGCACTGTAGCAACACGCAAGCCTCCACGGACATGGCCGTGTGTGAGGGGCATGGGCTGGGGATCACCCTGGGTGTCCTCATTTGAACATCGAATCACCACTGTCCCCCATGAGGGTCGTTTTGAAGCTTTGAAGGAAAAGCAGCATGGCGCCTGCTGGTCTCTTCAGGCTGTTCTCCACATGGCAGCCAGAGAGATCGTGCACAATCTAAGAGAGATTAGGCCATCCCTGCCCAGCTCCTCTTAGCATATCTCCGGTTCACTGAGCACCATCCTAGAAGCATCACCGACTACTGCTTTGATTTAGCCTGGGCCCTACCTAGGGAGGCAGGCTATGTGAGGGTCGGGGTATCTACACTTGTGTTGCTCCCAAGTCTGTACCAGGCACAAAATCAACTCAATTCAACTCATCTCAGCACACTGTCATCGAGTGAATGCTTACTCATAGCGAGCCTGTAGGACAGGATAGAGTTGTCCCTGTGAGTTTTTAAGATGGGAGCCCTGGGCTGAGCCCTGGTGGCGTAGTGGTTGTTGGTGGGACTGCAGCCCAAAGGATTGATGGTTCAAATCCAGCAGCAGTTCTCCAGGAGCAAGGCTGGGCTTCCTACTCCCACCAGGGCAGTGATGCCACAAAAAAGAAAAGAAAAAGACTGGAGCCCTCCATGGGACTAGAAGTTCTTGTCTTTCTCCCTCAGAGTGGCTGATGGTTTGGGATTGCTGGCCTGGTGGATCGCAGCCCAACTTATTCCCACTTCATCACCAGGGTTCCTTATGCAGCCTGTGCACCTTAAACACTGGTCGGTGGGCACGGCTGGGCCAAGAACCATCTCAAGCAGAAAGAACAGTCCGTGCAGAGCACAGAGGCACCGGAGGACCGGGACACTTGAGACACGTGTGTATGTCGAGTGACCATGGAAAAAGTAGGCGAGGACGAGACCCAGGTTGGTCTGGCATTGTTTTAGGGAATAGGCAGAGGAGATGGTGGCCTTAGCAGATCTGTGTTTCCGGGAGATCCTGGGGACTGGTGAAGACTGGACTGGAGCTGGCTGAGACTGGGAACTGGAAGATCTGGAAAAAGGCTGTCCAGACCAGCAGGCCAGAGAGGATGAAGCTCAAGTCCAATGCAAGGCTGGTAGAAATGGCGGGGATGGGGCGGGGAGGGGGGAGGAGCTTCAGGGCAGAGGCTTTGGGGATATGGGTGAGAAGTCTTCAGTCCTTTCTCCAAAGCATGTTTGACTGCTCCCTAACTTGCCCTTTAACCCCAACCAGGTTAACCCCAATTGTGTTCCTGAGAGGTTTGGCCCTTTCCACGGACCCTTTCTAAATTCTATCCATCCTCAAGGGCCAATCTAGTCCCAAGTCCCAACTCCGATTCTTCTGCATCCCTCTGCTGTGACACTGGCCTTCCACATCAGCCACCATGACACTTGTCATGTGGACTTTTCTCGCGGACTTCTTGAGGGTCGGGACTGAGGCACTTCCATCGCAGACAGAGCCAGAGCCTTTGGTCATTTGGGGGTAAGTCTCGAGCCTCTCACTGACTCGCTTATTGTAAAAGGAACACCAGCTTGTAGGCGTACTCTGAGAACTGAGCCTAAGTATCTCATCGGTGATGTCACTAGATGCCTTCCCATTGGCTCTGACGCACAGCGACCTCTCTGACATAGCAGAACTCCCTAGAAGGTTTTCTGGGCCGTCATCTTTACAGAAGCTGGTTGCCAGGCCTGTCCCCTGCGGGTCTGGATCACCGACCTTTAGATGAGCAGTTAAGCCCTGAACGTTTCACGCCACCACCTCCTCTAAAAAGCAAGGCACTTTTGGAGTCCCCGGGTGGCACACAACACATTGGGCTAGGGGGTTCAAGTTCAACCGCAGGTGCCTCAGCAGAAAGGCCTGGTGAGCCACTTCTGAGAAGCTGGCCAAGGAAAACTCGAGGGAGCACGTACTCCCCGGGATCGACACCCACCAAAGGGAGGCTCCTGGTGTCCGAGAGATCTGTACGGACGCACAAGGGATCAGAAGGCGTCAGAGTCCACTCAACGGCCACCGCGCTGTATTTCTCTCATGCTGTGCCGTGTGCCCCTGCCTGTAGATCTTGAAGGCTAGCCATGTATTTGCCTTCCCCTCTAAAGTAGAAGCCCCAGGAGGGCAAGAGCAAGCAGAGCCCAGCACCATGAATCCAGCCTAGTCAAAGCTGCTGGATTAGTCGGTGCTGAGTGAACGGTGTGGTGTGTCTTTAAACAAGAAAGAGAGACTCAATGAACCTATGTCGGTCATGGCTCTTCTCAAGACTTCCAGTGCTCCGTGGAAGGCCAGCAAGCTTTGGGCGGTGCAGTGGGTTAAGTACTTGTCTGCTAACAGAAAGGTCAGTGGTTTGAACCCAGTAGCCGCTCTGAGGGAGAGAGAAGAGGCAGTCTGCATCCATAAAGGGGGAGATAGAGGATTAGGGAGATTAGGAAACCCTGTGGGTCAGTTCTGCTTTGTCCTGGACGGTCAGGTTTGGGGTGGACGGTCAGATGGAGTGGGTCTCCCTACAAGAAAACATGCCAGGTGACCCGGCAAGGCGGAGTGGCAGGTCTACTTCATGAGGCCCTTTTCTTAGAAGGGTGACATGGAGCTGACCCCAGCCACTGAGCCCAGCTTGGGGCACGGTGGAGGTAGCTGCTGCCCGGAGAGGACCCCCAGTCCAGAGTGAGGTGGTGTCTCGGCCCACTCCCCTGAGCGCAGGCTCGGGTCTCTGAGGCAGGGGTGGACTGCAGCTGGGGGGCCCTTGGGGGAGCTGGCAGGCCCGAGACACTGGGGCGGCTGAGGGCTAGTCCCCAAGCTGTATACACACAAGGCCGGGAATGTTTATTTTTCCTTATTGACTTTCTCCAAATAACCCCTGGCTGGCAGAAAGGGGCTCCAGCGGCAGCTGTTTACCTAGTGTTTGCGATAGAGAGGCTTCTCCATAGCAACAGGTGGCAATGTGCAGTGGGGTGGGGGTGGGGAGGTAGCCTGGGGCCTGGGCCATAGGCCGTGTTGACTCAGGGGGAAGACAGAGGGAGAAGGAGAGAAGGAACAAGAAAGACTGGAAGACCAGAAGATGGGGGGCTGGACTGGCAGGCAGGGTCTCTGAAGAAGGGGTTGGGAGGGCTTCCTGGCCTCAGCGGGGTCTCTGCTGAGAGCTCCTGGTGGGAAAGTGGGGTGCGGGGAAGGGAGGACGCTGCCAGGTGCAGGGTCACTGTGGACAGAAGCACTCTGGTTTCATATGTGAGCCCAAATAACTGCATGTGTGCATCAGCATGGGGCTGGGGGTGGGTGTCCGGCTGAGGGTGGTGGGTGCTGCTTGAGGGCGAGAGAAGGCTGCTCCCGGGACCTGATAATCTGCACCCTGGCTCTTAGATGCAGGCAGCTTTTTCGCTGCCAGTCCTTCTCCCTCAAGAGGGCGATGGTGGATGGGGGTGAGGGATAGGGGTCTCACTGCTGGAGCTGGATGAAGCCCTCCGGCAGAGGCAGGAGAAGGAGGACCTGTACCCCAAGAATGGGGTTGAGGCCAACTCTGGACCCTGTATACCTGTGCCCAGGTGCTTTGGACTGACTCACCTCACTCTCTGGGGCACTGTTTCCTCTTGGTGCTAATAAGAGCCCCTCCCTGCAGAGGTGGGATGGAACTGGGCGCATGGCAGCTGCTCCTCAATGCCCTGGCTCTCCTTCCCCACAAGCCTGGGATCTTCCATCAGGAGGTGGGCTGGATGCTCCCTTTGGGGATGTCACAGCAGGTGGCACACATGTCCTGGGAGAGCAGCCTCTAGCCCAGAAGCTCAGTCAGTGGCCCAGGTGCCAAGGGGGGCACGACGTGTGGTGGGCACAGCTGCATCAGTCCCCGAGATCTGGGTGGGGGCGGAGGGCCTCAGCAAGGGTCTTCAAGCTACACACCAGGCACCCCTGCCTCAGGCCAGCACGTCCTAGTCGTGGGCAATGCAGCAGCTGGCATGTATGAGTGGAGTCAATGACCAGAAGGAAAAGAGTGCACATACAAACATCACACATACACACACACACCAAGTAGACCCACCCTGCACAGACCCACAAGTGCACACACCATGCAGTCATGCCACACACCTCACATATGACACAAACACACATCCGTGCACCATGCATAAACTTCATGCACACACCACACAGAGACACGCACTGACACTCCACGCCTCCCGCCCACAATGACACAAACACTTCCACATACCATACAGATACTTCACACACGCACACACCACACACACTGCACACCACACACACACACACCACAGAGGGGCAACAGATGCACCCCACACTTCACGCACATGCAACCTCGCACACAAACTCACACTCAAAGACATCTTCCCCCAGAGATGGACCGAACCCAGATGTTAGTCACATGGGAGGTCCCTCCAATCTCAGGGACGCCTGGTCCACACGCCACCCGGGACCCCCCCAGGAGCGTGTGTGTGCACAGTCTTGAGTACCCACTAGGTGGTAGACACGCCGTTCTGGTCACTGCACAGAGATACTTCAGGGGACCCAGGAGGCACCCCCTACCCGCCCGGAGTTTACATTTTAGGGCTGTGGTACTCAACCTTTCTCATGCTGCCCCCCTTTGATACAGGTCCTCATGTTGGGGGAACCCGCAACCGTAACATTATTTTTGTTGCTACTGCGTCACGGTCATTTGGCTACCGTGAAGAATCGGGCGGCCCCTGTGAAACAGTTGTCGTGACCCACAGATTGAGAACCGCTATCTTAGGGAGACAGCTAATGATATTGTCTGGAAAGAGCTCGTCGTTGGGGTGGGGTAGGGGGTGATGTCAAGGGGAAGGGGAAGGTGGGGGGGTGCTCAAACCTCCTCCCCGCCCATGCAGGGGGAATGAGAGTCTGGGGACCGGTCCCAGACCCTCCTCCCAGTGAAGTTGACCTGGGCAGCGGCCAGCAGCAGGCGTCTGGCCCCGGGGATGGGGCGCTTCTGGACTGGCTAGTGTGGCGTGGCCTGTCACTGTTCTTGCCCTGGCAGCGCCATGGCGGGGTGGGTGGCACCTCTCGATGTCTGCTGCTCTCTAACTACCGCGTGTCATCGTCCTCGTTACTATTCTAATCCTCATTACAGCGAGACGTCCCCGCGCTCAGACACAGCCACCGCCGAGCGCGCTGCACAGCCCGTGGGGAGACAGGGGGCTCTTCTGGAGCTGCCAGGAGAACAGTCAAGCAGCCCCCCTCCCCTGGAGGGAGATTTGATGCCATCTGGGGTTTCTTTCAGGGGGAGGGTGTACCCCTTCCCAGTGTCAAGTTTTCCTCTCCTCTCTGTCCTGAGAACTCCTGTTGTCACCCTCCCCCGCCCGTTTGCTCCAGCTTGGTGCCTGCCGCCGACTCTTGTGTCCGGAACAACTTCAGAGACAAGACCAGCCCTGGGCCTCCTTTGTCTACAGCCGGGCACCTGCCACAGATCTGGGCACATAGTAGGTGCTCAAGTGGCCGCAATTTGAATCCGTGAGTGGGCAACATACAGGCAGATCTGGGCAGTGGTGAGATGGGATGGGAGGAGAGGCCTAGCCTTGTGTCCCAGGCTCCTTGGGTTGGGTATCAGGCCACAGGAAGGAGGAGAGACAGGACCTCCCCCCCACCCCCAATCCCTGCCTCCAAGTTCTGAGCGGTTCAGAACTATTCTGAGTCCTCAATATTTCACCACGCCAGAGTCATCCGTTTGTGCAAACCAGGGGCGCTCGTTTAAAGGGCAGATGTGTTCTCTGGAAAAGATACCGACTGCTCGCAGGGGATTCGAACGCTGGTCGACTGACCTTGAGGAAATCCTTGAGCTTTCCCGGGCATCGGTGTGCGGCCTGTGAATGGGCATACGCGCGCTGCACGGACCTCAGCATAGCGATGCGGATTCGCCCAGCAGCCGCGTTGAGCTCCTTGCCAGGCGCGGGCTGACTGCCCAGTAAACGGTCACCAGTGTCCACAGGAGACAGGACAGGGCACGTGGTGGAGCAGGCCAAAGGGGCACCTGGCTGATGGGCACGGTGGAGAAATTGAGGCAGGGGAGGGCCCGCAGGTCAGGGGAGGGGGCCTGGGAGATGGGAGCTCACCCAGCCGGGTGGACTCAAGTCTCTGGACACCGAACATTCGTAAAGCCCGGCCCAGGGCCCTGGGTCCGTGGGCAGGGTGGGGGTGGGGTGGGGGCGGGGTCAGAGGAGACATGGAAAGGTGGGGAGCAGGGGGCCAGCCGGCCGGCCTCCTTCCTGCACAGGCGCGCACGTGCGCGCGCACTCACGCTGCCGGGATGAGCACGGGGAGACAGCTAGAGAACAGAACCCTCAGAAAGTTTCCAGCACATTCCTGCTAAAATTAGCCCCGTCGTGCGTACGCAGCTCTATATTTAAACCAGCGGCCTGTCAGAGTCACCGCGCTGTGCGGCAGCGCCTGGCAGTGGCGTTGGGGCTCAGTGCCCATGAGGGGGGTGCGGTGGGGGTGGCGCAGGAAGCCTCTCTGGGGTGTGCCCACAG
>PVJH01040843.1:0-15434 GCA_004026705.1 Nesogale talazaci
CTCCCTCCCTGCTTCCCCCTACATCATGAACCTTTGATAATTTATAAATCATTATTATTTTGTCATGTTTTACACTGTCCAATGTCTCCCATCACCCGATTTTTTGTTGTCCATCCCCCAGGGAGAAGGTTCTATGTTGATCCTTGTAATCAGTTCCCCCTTTCTACCCCTCTCTCTCTCCACCCTCCTGGTATCACCACTCTCACCAGTAGTACTGAAGTGATCATCTATCTTGGATTCCCCATGATTCCGGTTCCTATCTGTAGCAGTATAAATCCTCTAGGATAGCCAGATTTGTAAAGTAGAATTGGGATCACGATAGTGGGGGGCGGGGAGAGGAGAAAGCACTGAAGAACTAGAGGAAAGTTGATATTTCATCATTGCTGCACTGTCCTGACTGACTCGTCTCCTCCCTGAGATCCATCTGTGAGGGGAGGTCGCTTCACCTACAGATGGGCTTTGGGTCCCCAGTCTGTACTCCCCCTCATTTACAATGATATAATCTTTAGTTCTTTGATGCCTGATAACCTGATTCTTTCAACACCTCGTGGTTGCACAGGCTGATTGCTTCGTCCATGTGGGCTTTGTTGGTTCTCCGCTATATGGCTGCTTGCTTACCATCACAGGGACTTTCTGATGAAGGCACGGCAGGAGCATGAACTCTGACATCTATTTCAGCTGATCTATGTCCCTATTTTTTTTTACCCACACCTCTTGTTTGGAGATGTACTGGGGTAGTTTTCTGTTAACGTGGAGTAAAATAGAGCTTCTGCTGACTCTATCTGTAACTACATATTCATTTTGAGAACTGGGGGTTCTCTCTACTGGCAAACCCTTCGTTTGATAATTGGAAGGTTGTAGGAGAGGATTTAAAGGATTACTTATCAATATCACTTCTTTCTTCCCTTTATGACTCATAAATATTTCTTCTTTATTCTCTGAGTGTGGCTACAGAAATCCAGGTTTAAAATAGGACTGGGGACTGCCGCGTGAGCTGGAGGCCACACTCTGTGTGAGTGCTTCTTGACTGAGGTGGATTGACACCCAGTCTGAGCATGTTCAAATCTTGAGTTGATTTCCCATTTCTCATCTGGAGCAGAAGAAAGACCTTGTGCACCCTAAGATGTCAAGATAATGGTGAGCTTCAAGCCCTGAACTGCCCCCCCTCACTCCAAATAGTGGCATATGGAACTGAGGCTCCCATGTTCGAATAATCAAAGAAACAATTCTTCTTGAGTAGAGATGGGTGGGTAAGGGGAGAACAGGACTGAGTGAGAAAGCTTCCCTGACAGATGGAAGTCAAACTCAATCCCATCAAGTCAATCTGACTCACAGAGAACCTCTAGCACAGTGTAGAACTCATAGTTTGGTTTTTCTGAGCCTGTAAATCCTTACAAGAACAGACATCTTCATCTCTATTCCTCTAAGTCACTGGTGGAGTCGAACTGCTGACCTTGTAGCTAGTAGTCCAATTCATAGTCCCCAAGGGATTGGTTGAAAAGGGGACAGGTGAGACACTATGAACTATGAGAAGCTAATACTTCATAATTTAAAAGCACACCACTAAGTTTGACAGAGGATATTTCTGCATTTGTGTTTGCATAAACTGCAAATATATGTCCATGAATATAGTGCAGCTCACAAGGGGTGAAGTTATGAAAATATTTTAGCCATCACCCAACACCAAGAGAGAAGAAATGGTTGGCCCTGGAGCCAGGCCAATAGTCTCAGAAGACACAAAGGTCAAGTGACAAAACACAGTCCCTCCCACCCCAAAGTAAAAGCACACAGTCAGCCTCAGCCCAGAGAGACTGTGCTTCAACAATATATCTAGAGAGATTCTCTATCTTAAGGTATCATAACAAAGATCTCCGGCCAATTACAGAGGTCAATGAATCAGAACAGAAAACCCAGACATAAATACATCAGCCTACAGGCAACTAAGCTCTGACAGAAAACTTAGAAATATCCAGTGGAAGAAAGTCAGCCTCTTCAACACATGGTGCTGGGCAAACTGGATATCCATCTTCAGAAGAATGAAACGAAGCCATCTCTTTCTCTCCATAGATAAAAAATGAACTCAAGATGGACCAAAGACCTAAATAATGTCAGCCCCACAGCTCTCAGGGTCATCCAGGAGAAGGCTGCAACGAAGCTGATGTCCCTATGGCAGTCTGTACATAGCCTAAGGATAATGGAGGAGGCACACACAGCAGAAGGCAAAATAGACGACTGAATCATGCTGAAATTACATCACTTTTTTTCGTCTTTTTTTTCCTTCATGTCTATAACAAAATTTATCCCTGAGGCTCAGCAGAGAGAAACAGGGCCCAAGAGTTACAGTGTCTCTGTAGCAGCCTTTGGGACTAAAATGCCTGCCATGGGTGAGAAATTACATCACTTAGGCACATCAAAGACTTCATCGGGAAAGTAAAATGAGTGCCCACATTTTTTGCGGGGGAAATTATCAACAACATCAGACAAAGGCTGAATTATCAAAACACGCAGAGCTCTACAACAGCTCAAGAAGGAAATAACAAACAACCCAAGTAAGAAGTGAGAAAAGGATATGAACAGACTGTTCACCAAAAATGAAGGGCAAATGGCTAATAAACACATGAAAAAATGCTCAAGCACACGCGCCATCAGGGAATTAAATTAAAGCCACATGAGATACCACTTTACATCCACAATGCTGGCCCAATTCAAAGGAACAGAAAACAAAACATGCTGGAGAGGATATGGAGAGAATAGAACTTGTATACATTGTCGGTAGACTCATAACTACATACAACCACTATATATAGCGGTACTTAAAACAACTGGGAATTAAAATCCCCTATTATCTAACAATATCACTGTTAGACATATATGTCAAGGAAATAAGAGTTAAAATAGTAGGAGATGTATGCTCCATATTTATAGCAGTGAGAAAGGGGAAGCAGCCTAAATGTCCAACGGTGGAAGAATGGATAAAGAAACTGATATAGACACGTGTGGAATACTATACACCCCTTAAAAGAGTAATGAAAGCTTGAAACACTGTATGACATGGAAAGACCTGGAAACCATTGTGCTGAGAGAAGTCAATCACCAAAAGAGAAACACCAATTAAACAAGCTTCAGAGACTAATTCCTGACCAAAAGGATAGAAGGCTACCTACTGGCCATGAATCATACATCACCTCCCTGATTTGCATTTCACAAGAATCACCTAGAAGGAGAGCTCACATTGGCTAGGGTCCCTCCTTCAAGAGAGGGGAAAAGAGAGAAGATCACCCACTAGATGCTGTGCAACACTGACACACAGCCTGTGACATATCGATGGGAATGGAAGGAGAACCTTGCCAGAAAATTAAGTTACGATCAGGGGAGGGAAGCATCTACATTTTGGAGGAGACACTGACATTTCTGTTGGTGAGTATGGTGGGCAAATAGGGAGAAGCAACCTCGCATAGGGAAGGGATGCTAAACAATGATTGTAGGCAAACTACAAGGACGAAAGACTAGCTTTTCTGTTCCTGGGTAGATATGAATATGTTTCTACCCAACCCTTGGTGAGCCACACCATGGGGTAACAGCACAATGACCCTGGATGTTGACCTAGCAGGCTTCATGCCATCCCCCAAGGACCACACCAGAGGGACTCAACATAGGGGCTCGACTGAATGAACTGAGCCCTGCCTAGAAGCTGCCTATATCCATGGACTGAGGATTGAGATCCTCTGATATGAGAGGAAGCAGAGAGAGAGGCTGCATCCATGGGCTGTGGAAGTTATGATCATGGGACCTTGGGGGTAACCTGACTTGCTGGTGCCCAAAGAAAAGGGACCCACCCAGAATCATCATATATTTAGTACCTCAATGATGCCCTTACATTGATAGGAGAGGTTTTGATCTGTTGGGCAAGGATCTGCACTTCTAAGACTTGATCCAGGAAGTCTTGTCCTGGCACCAATCCCTATGCTCAGAGTAAATAGAGCTCAATCCGTTGTGATGGAATGTATACCCCAGGGGGATGATTAACAATGCTTCTCTTTTTTGTTTCTTTGGGGGTTTGTTTTTCTGCCTTTTGCTTCTTTTGTTTTGTTTTTTGTTTCTTTTTTTGCTAATTGTTTTGTTGCTGGGTTTTTGTTTGTTTGTTTGTTTGTTTTTGGGCGTCACTGCCCTCTGGTGGTGGGAGTAGGAGGTCCAGCCTTTGCTCCTGTGGAGCCACTGCTGGAATTGAACCTCCATCCCAGTGGGCGCAGTCCCGCGCACAACCACTACGCCACCAGGGCTCAGCCTTTGTTGCTGTTTTTAATGGTCTAAAGGGGGTTGGGTTTTGCCCTAATGCAAAGTAAGCCAGAGCCATGCATATCCCAAGGACAAGCAGGTGGATTTGGGGTTCTCACTTAACTCTACCCCCAATCCACGAACGATTCTGATAACGTGGCCCAGCTCCATACTGACCTCCATGAAATGATGACTGGAGAGAAGGCCACTACAGCAAAGTGTGGGGAAGAAAGTAGAGGGTAAAAGAGTGGAATAAAGGTTTGTCTTCAAACAAGCAGCCATCTAAGTGAGGTATCCATCAAGTCCTTATGGAAGAAGCACACCAGCCTGTACGATCCAAAGATGACAGTAACAAAATCCAAACATGACGGGAAAAGCAACAGAGTTTAAGGTGTGAAAACCCAATTTGTAGAAGGCTGCGGAGGAAAATGGGAGCCCCAAACCCATCCGCAGAGTGTCTATAAACAGATTAAGCCTCTGGCAGATCCCCTCTAGTCCCAAGCAAAGGACTCAAACTAGCTTTGGGAAGATCATTGTAAACTTGATTATGCTGGATCAAATTTGATTCTTGGTCAGTTGACCTCCCTCTTGATCAAACCTGAATTTGTTCTAGGCTTAATGATTTCTTGCTTGTTCCATGACAAAAATTTGTTCCCTGCCTTTTTAAAATATTGATGGTGATCTTTTTCCTTATTCTTTATTTGTGTTTTTATCTTTGTACTAAGATTTTATCCTGACCATCTTCTTTTTTTTGCTTTTATTGTTTCTGTTGGGTTTCCCAGTTTGAGAAATACAGGAAGAGATAAATAGAGAGAATAACTGCTAGCAATGTTTTATCAGGGATGTAGGGAGTGGGCGGGGTGAGAGAGATGGGGAGGAGAAGGAGACTTGGGAAGCAGAGAGGGAGCACTAGAATTGATTGTGATTGTGTATACACAACTCATTTTAAAAGAGATTTAACTACAAAGGTCTATATTATGTGAGTGGTAGATCAAGAAAATCAAGAAAAAAACGAACCAAACTTGGCCAATGGTTACCACAGGCAAAGGGGAGCGTTGAGTTTATGCCAGTGGTGGTAGAATAATTTGGAAAGGGGCATCAATAATGGTTGCACAACAGGAAGAGTAAAATCCATGACACTGGACTATACAAGTAGAAGCTGTGGCATTAGAGAACGTCCTACCATGTATATCTTTGCCACAATTGGAAAGATAATAATAATTACATGAATGAGTACAAGAAGGATGAAAATGTTCTAGAATTAAATATGGTGATAATTGTAAAACTGTTCCAGATATGATTGAATTATGAAAGTATGGCATATGGATGAAGTGCTGATAAAACTGTTTTGTTGTAAGAAAGAAACCATATGGGCAGAACCAGGCCTCCCATCCCTGCATCCTGAGACTGTGGGCGTTGTTAAGTGCCACTGACTGGGTTCCAAACTACGGTGGCCTTATGCTCCCCAGAACAAAACAGTGCACTGCCCTACGTCATCCTTACGACTGCTGCTACGCCTCCGTCAGTGCATTGTGGCCACCACTGTGTCAATCCATCTCATTAAGGACCTCTCTCCTCTCCACTCTACCAAGCATGATGGGATAGAAGACTGGATCATCCATCCAGTCCAACCTCTCTGCGGGGACCTGTCCTCAGCCCCTCAGGAAGCCATCAGGCCAGCCTCTGCCTGTTCACATTGAAAGAGTGGGTGAAGATGGGCTCCCTTTCCTGATAATTGTTCGCATTGTTGACGAGCTCTTCTGGAAGAGTTTGCTGTACTGAGTTGACATCTGTTGTCCTGCCAATTACTTGCTCTACCGCTCGTCCCTCAGATCAACATAGTCATTTGACTTCTACCTCCTCTTTTAAATGTCAACACTTCAAATATTTGATCACAGCTGTCACGATTTCCTCAGCCCCTCTTCTAAGTTAAACATGCCATTTTTCCTTAGCTGTCTTTCTCTTCATATTTCCAGAAGCTTCACCACCTCCTTCATGTCCTTCTGAATACTCTCCAGTTAAATATCTATTTCTGAAGGCAAAGCGTCTCAAATTGGACACGAAGCTCCTGGTGTGTTGTGGCAAAGATGCTGAAGCTATCACCTCCCTGGCACTGTAGACGATCCTTCCAGTAACACAGCACCGTGCCAGTTCACTAAAGACCCGGAGGAACAAACAAACAAACAAAAAAGGAAGACCACAAGTTCTAAAGATGGCAAACACCTGTGTTGTTCCTTTGGGTATCTTCTGCTAACTGGCTGCCCGTTGTAAGGTTCAGGTGACTTTTAGCTTCACTGTAACCAGAGTCAAAAGAGCGACTGGATGGCAGTGAGTTTGGAGTTTTGTGTACCTAATGCTGATTTACCTGGCTACCTACACCTGTGGCAATCTTTTTCTCTCTTAACTGATGCTTTGAAGCACATACTGAGCTGTTAGCTCATGAAGTCGCACATGCTGGCTAAAACCTCAGCAGTATTGCAGCCTGCCATCAAAAGTCGCGCTCAAGATGCCCGGAGGTCCCACCTTTCGATCTCCGACTCCTGGAAGCTGTTTCTGAGAGCGTCTGCAAAGGATTTCTTGGGCTGTGCCAGCTTCTTCAGCCTTTTGGAGGGGTGGCCAGTCAGTGCCGCGGCACGTACCTCCCAGAGGACGGACTGTCTGCCACAGCTGTAGAAATACAGAGACCTGCAAATCAGAGCAGACAGAAGGAAGGAGGAAATTCAGCATGGTTCCAATGAGCTGTGCATTCTTTTTTTTTTTTTCCTTGTGGGCATCACTGCCTCTGGTGGTTGTGGGCGCTACCCAGCCGCCACTGGATTTGAACCGCCAAGCCCGCAGGCTGCAGTTCCGCACTCAACCACTTAAGCCACCTGGGCTCAGCCCGAGCTGTGCATTCTTAGCTGGGACCTCCAGCCCCGCAGAGTGGGGTAGACAGTGCTATCCCCACGGCTGAACTATTTTTCCCAGGGTGAAGATAAGTTGCTTTAGAGATAGTTAGAGCTGTTAATAATAATGAAACTGAGGCCGGGTTAGATATAGTTACTTAAGTTTTTGCAAATATCTTCTTTCTACCTTGTTTGGTGACAGTGACATGCTAGCTCTAAAGTAGTTCAAAATTTAGCTAAAGCCCAGGATGGAGCTATATGGTCCCTTTGCTTCCCAGACATAGCTCTTGAAATCCCCTGAATAATTGAGGGAACTTTGATGATTTTAAAACCTCCAGATTACACCTAACCAAACCGAAATGAAATTCACTGTCGTCGAGTCAATTCTGATTCATGACGCCGCTGTAGCCCAGGGCAGAGCAGCACTGTGGGGTAAGAGACTCTCGCTTTTTTTTTTCAATGATTTTATTGGGGGCTCTTACAGCTCTTACAACATTCAATACATCATTTATATCAAGCACATTTGTACATGTTGCCATATTCGTATCTAAATATTTTCCACTTGAGCCCTTGGTATAAGTTCCTTTCCACCCCCCTCCTTTTTATTAATAAATCATTTTATTGGGGGCTCATACAACTCCCATCACGATCCATACATACATCAATTGTATGCAGACCACATTAGCACATTTGTTGCCATCATCACTCTCAAAACATTCTCTCTCCACTTAGGCCCCCAGTACCAGCTCCCCACATTTCGCCTCCCTCCCCCTCCCCCACAAACCCTTAATAATTTACAAATTGTTATTACTTTTTCATATCGTACACTGTCCACTGTGTCCCTTCACTCACTTCCCTGTTGTCCATACCCCAGAGAGGAGGTTATATGTAGATCCCTGAAATTGGTTCCCTCTTCCTATTCCACCACCCCTCCCCCCTCCCAGCATCACCAGTCCCACCACCAGTCCTGAAGGGATCATCTATCCTAAATTCCCCATGTTTCCAACTCCAGTGTACATCCCCTGTACAAGGCAACACTGTGGTCCAGGGTACCACTCAACACTGTGAGTTGCGAGACTATCTCTTTACTGGAGTAGAAGGTCTCATCTTTCCCCTTTAGAGCACATGATGGTTTCCAACTGCTAACCTCAAGGCTGGCAGCACAACTCATAACCCTTGAGCCAACAAGACCTCTTGCCTCACGCCTAAAGGTTGATGCAAATGAATCAGGGTCTCTTTCTCTCCACTCCAGGCCAGAGACTACCCAGTAACTGGCCGTCTGTGGGTCACACAAAGCGGAGCTGTTGCTCAGTCAATCCCATTAAGATTAGCCCACAGTTGGTTTTCTCTTCTCTCTCTTCTTTGCCAAGCTTCATTTTAACTTCCCTACACTGAGTTATTTGTTTTGTTTTTAAACAAAATGTCCTCCCTATATGTTTATAGAATAAATGGCTGTTGAAGTAACCCCTAATCTTAATTTTCATGCTTCCATTATTCTTCAGCACAGCTGTCCATAACACTTCTACCTCACTGCTATTCTCATATTCCAAAGCAGATCGGTTTTTCTGTAACAAATAGATTTTATCTTCCAAGCAGAAGCATTGGTTATATTGATGAAAAAAATATATGTTTCACAGTTAGATGGGAAATTCTTAATATTTTTCCTGGATTTCAAGTTGAATACAATTTCAATATTAAAACAAGTCACAGGAGCTAAAATATGATTCCACCTGGATTTAGAGAATTTTGAGAAGCTAATTCTACCTCCAACTACATGGTAAGTGTAAATAGTGTCCAGTCATTTACATTGTCAATCTGTACAAATCGACAATCCACGTGCTTTGGTCTAAAAAACCTTTCCTATACATGTGTACTTTCTTTTTCTCAATAATGTTTTAAATTTTTCTCAATAGTAGATAAAGTAATGGTAATATCAAGAGAACTACCATATACCTTATGGGGATAATTTATATGAATATTCTTCAATAAACATTATCACAATAAAATGATAATGTTGTGAACCACAGACACATAAAAGCCATGGATGTGTGGATGTATTTGGTGCACAATCTGTTCCGGTGGCATGGTCCTGCTTAATAACACTCCTCCCATGAGGTGGTGGCCATCTGGATTTCTGATAGAGGCATGGGGCAGGTAGCCATGGCTCCTGGACTGGCATAAGCCAAATTAGATAAGCCTATAGAGATCACAACTGGATCAATCGATTCAAAGGGAATTGAAAGACAGGGAGGCTGACAGGAAATGGGGAGCTAACAATTCATAAGGACAAGGAAGAAGAGACATCCTGGAATTGATTGTAATGATGACTGCACAACTCTTATGAATGCAACTGAACTATTAAAATGTACCAAATAAAAATAAAATGTACTAGATATGTATACTGTGTGCCAGTGAAACTATTGAAAATAAACCAACTAATTAAAAAAGAGAGAGAGAGAGAGCAGATTTGACACAACAATGTCACTTTGAGGACTAAGGTGGACTAGCCTGGTCCAAGCCAGGTATTTCAATCTGCTCAGGTGCATGTGAAAGTGGGCCCATGAGGAGGCGGCCAGCTGAGGGAGAGTTGGGGTAGCTGAGCAATGATGCTGGCGAAGAAGGACGAGCTTGCCTGGGCTGCCAGAAGAGCCAACACCGCTATCTTGGAGGAAGTTCAGTCAGACTGTCCCTTAAACCCAAGGCCGCAGGGACGAGGAGACTTCACCTCATGGTCTTTGAGTATGTCATCAAACGGCACCAGTCCCTGGAGCAGGACATCATGTTTGACGTGTTACCCAGATAGACTACAGAAGCAAATCCATCGACACTCCCATGCGTGTAAGAAAGAGCTACATAAACAAGAGCGATTGAATATTGAGAAAACATCCCCGATCACGTCCAGGATTAGCCCATACGTCTGATACCAATCTAAAATGTTCTCTTCAGGCTCAGGACACACATGCAATGATGCCGAAGGCAGACAGATCACAGGCCAGTGGGTGGAAAGTCTTGTGGATCCAGTGGCTGTGGAAGCATCTCAGTACTGCCAGGGGTCTTCATGCGACTTCTCCAGCTCCAAGGCTCTGACTGCCATCAGCCTGTCTGCCTAAGGCTTGTCAGTAAGAATGCCTCACAGGAACTAAGTGTGTCCTGCCTCTAGGAGCTATTTATCTCCTTAAAGTCTCCAAATGAGGTCATCAAGCTGGGACCTTATTGACAGACTAAACTACACCTCTTCACTCTTACTCCTCAACTTGACCACAGATGATGTAACTGCCACGTGTGGAAAAGGAGAGAATGTGTGAAAGGGAAGGAGACCTTTGCTGAGACAAATGGACACAGTGGCTGCCACTATGTGGTCAAGCATAGCAGCCGCGGTGAGGATGGCGTGGGAGCGGGCCGTGCTTCACTCTGCCCTAGGTGGTGCTGCTGTGTGTCAGAGCCAACCAGATTGCATCTGAGAACAATGTCAGCAACGATCCGTGTGCAAACGTCTTGGCGGGCCAGTGGTTAAAGCCCTTGGGTGATAACCAAAATGTGGGCAATTCGAATTCACCATTTCCTCTGAAGAGAAGACATGGCTATCTGCTTTCATAAAGAATATTGTTGCTGTTGCTGGATGACAGAGTCCCTTACAACCCAGAGGAGGCACAGCAGAATGAAGCCAGGCCCGCGTGGGAAGAAAATAGAACTTTTCCACAATTGTATATACTCCACAATACTAAGCAAATAGTAGTAGCCGTATGCCGGTCCGGAGAGGAAGTCAGAAGTCAGATATCCTCCCTAAAGATTGTGCTATCAGGTCTGCCTCGCACAAAAGATAGGGCCAACCCCCTGCTGTTAGGACAATGGGTCCCTTCCTCCGAAGTAAGCTAAACACGTGGGCAGGATTCACTGGCTAATGTTAATGGTCCCTAACCAGGCAAACCTGTTATTCCACATTCACAAGTCCGAGATCTTCCTTTATCACACCCCTCAACCCCTTCTCATGTCACGCAGCCATGCCTAGAATAGGCCTGACCCAATAGCCATTAGGACAGGCCCTTCTTGTGACATGTCTTGACCTGTAACAGCGGGGTTCATGTGTCCTGAAGGTTATATATGCTTGGAAAAAATAAAGTCTCTCTCTCTTCACATGGACCACCTAACTGGCTGACGTGATCATGCTACCATGAAATGTGTCTGACTCTTATTCTTTCTTTCTTTCTTTCTCATGCTTTCTATAACTTGACTATAATAATTAATGATTATCGCTGCTTAACTGCACCTATCGAACCCGTACTGTATGCATCAGAGGCTGGCTTCCTCTGATAGACCTGGTCCAGCACCCTCCTCACGACCTTCGCCATGCGTGACCTCGCTGTTGACGTGTTGCTCCATCTCTTTGAAGGTCTCCCTGTTTCTTCTTGATCTTCTGCTTTACTAAGCATGCTCACCTCCTCCAGGATTGGAAATACCACGGCCTGAGTCAGTTGCAATTCATACGTCAGTTTATACTGGCCTCCTCTATGTCTCTAAGTTCTGTTTACATTTTTCTCCCAAAGGTGTGTTTTCTTAGCACTCTAATTCTATTTTTAAATAAGAATACTAATCCATCAAAACCACATAATAAGAGAGACTGCAAGTCAGTCAGTATTAGATCTGGCTTTGAGAAATTTGACTGTGGTTTCAATTAAAAGCAGAGCCGCAATCCCCGGTCCTCAATAAAATTTCATGACAGATTGATCACTTTATGCCTGTTAGGTAAAGGGGCTGGGTTTTGTGTTCACCTGCCTTACGGACTCCTGATAAAATAAACCAATAGCACAAATGCTGACCTGTTCGGTATATAACGGAGGGAGACTTCCTTAGGACTGGCAAGGTACTCGAGTCTCTTGGATGGCCGAGCCTTCAAAGCACTCTGGGAGATTGGGCGAATCGGATCTTGATTTCCCCAGAACAGTTTTCTGTTAAAAAGCAGAACAGAGAAATGGTAAGAGACTCATTATTAATGAGCATGCTAGTGATAGCTCTTGACTGATCTCTTCTTGTTGTACTTCCCTTCAAGAACTATCCCAGTTAGAAAACTGTCAGGCATCAGGCACAGATTAGGCGTGGGTACACAAGAAAACAAGAATGTTCTATCCACTGCCTCAGTAAGTGGTGAGAACAACGGAACTTGTTAGAGATGGTCTGCTTCTGCCAATACGTCAACAACAGGTCAGCGTTGTGCACATGCCAGCTATGTGCACTCTGAGCTCCCACTTTTAGTGGAACTCGATGCCTGATGGTCAGAAAAGAGCATAGTAGCAACGTGTATGGCTTCCGTGTGTGTGTGTGTGTGTGTGTGTGTGTGTGTGTGTGTGACATTTAAAACAGTTATTATCACGGACTCTGACTCCTGGTGATCCCAGGTGGGTCAGAGCTGCATTGCTTTCCACGGTTGACTTTTCTGAAGCAGATCACCAGCCCTTTCTTCTGCGGCATCGCTGGATAAACGGGGAGCCTTCAACTTTGGGGGTAGCAGCTAATAATCACCAGTTGCACCACCCAATCCAGCATGAAGGGTTCTTTTATTTTATATTTTTTTTTTTTTAGGCATCACTGCCCTCAGGTGGTGGGAGTAGGAGGCCCAGCCTTTGCTCCTGTGAACTGGAATTGAACCTCCATCCCAGTGGGCCGCAGTCCCGCGCACAACCACTACGCCACTGGGGCTCAGCCCGTGAAGGGTTCTTCCTACCAATTTTATTTCCCAAATGTTTCTCAAACCTATTCACTTCTCCTCAGTGGGTTGTTCCTCCTCTGTCCTGACCCCACCACCTTCAGCTGCTGCCACAGTCATCTCTTTCTAAACCTAAATTTGATCAAGTCACATGCACACTCCCCCATTTATGATTGAGACACACCCAAGGTTCCATTGCCTTTAAGAGAAAGTCCCAACTTCTTACAGTGGCTTCCAAGGTCCTCTACCACGTTGACAAAGAGTATCTGCCTCTCTGGCCTGTACGATACACCATTGGTCCCCAAGCTATGTGACCTGCTGACCCCTTTATGAGAAACAAAGATTACTTAACACCCCATGGCAATTTGAAACATTTTTTTATTTTTTTGTCTTGATTTTTTTAATTGTTAGGGTTTTTTTTTTAATTTCCAGGATAAAATGCATGCGTCTGCTTTTGAGCACCACTGAATCATGGCAGCACCCCTCGGAGAGCAACACTGCCCACTTTGGGCCACTGTTGTATGGTCTTCCAGGGACCTCCCCTGACGAAGTGTAGTGCTATCCACAAATGGTTTCCCACAATGAATGAACAGAACGTGAGAAGGAGGGATCCTCCTGATGGTAACGTGAGACAGATGGAAAGAGAGAGAAGGGATGCTGAGAGAATGCAGAGGTTCAGGCAACACAGGGCCAGGGCCACGGTAGGGAGCAGGGACACAGGACAGAGTGTAAAGGTGCTTGTCAAGAAAACTGGGGTGTCATGAGCATAACTGTCCCCAGCAAGTGGTGCCACTATGAAGGGCGCAAAAGGATACGTGTGTGAAAGAACGGGATATGTGTCACTTGGCAAAAACACAAACAATAAACAAAATGCCAATGTACAGTAAGATAGAGAGGTGCATAGGTTTATATGTGGTTGGGCAGGTACAGGTGAATCCATGCATGTGCACAGAGATAAGTATCTACATGTGTGCATCCAGACAGGTATGGATGTGTGCGTATTGACAGTGAATGCAGTTGCATTCTGACTGGCTGTGACCCTCGGGATGGAGTTGAACAGCCCCCTTTGGGTTTCCAAGTTGTGCATCTTTATGGGCGCAGAAAGCCTCCTCTTTCTTCTTGGAGCACCTGGGAGGTTCGAACAGCTGGCCTTGAGGTAAGTAACCCATTATGTTCCAAGGGCTGTTCTAAAAGTGGCAGTGGGGGATAACAGAAATAAACGGGCTTTGTCCACAATGGGTGCAGATTTGAATCAAAGTTTTGTTGTTTTTGTTTGTTTGCTTTTGTTTTTTTTTTTTGGAGGGGGGCATCATTGCCCTCTGGTGGGAGTGGGAGGCCCAGCCTTGCTCCTGGAGAGCTACTACTGGATTTGAGGCGCCAAGCCAGGGGTCCGCAGTCCCACACTCAACCACTACGCCACTGGGGCTCAGCCCCTCCATTCAAAGTTTTATTACTGCAAATGAAATAAACTTGAATGTTACTAAACTTCCGGATTCACTAATATTGTCAAATTATTATTATCATTATTATTATCATTATTATTATCATTATTATTATTATTTTACTGGTTGGGATGGGATGGGGAGGCGCAGTATTCCAAGATGACTGACAGGCAGTTTTCAAACTCTTCCTTACGGCACTTCTTAGCAGTGTTTGCCATGCATTCATGTCTACGTGCATGTACCACTGAGGAGTCCTGCTCCCAGATAAGCACTGAAATCATATGCGTTTTTCAGACCTGACCAGCCACCTGGAATTACAAAAGCTATACCTGTCGGCCCTCAAGAGGAAAGCTGCCTACCCCCCATCTCCCACTCCCCACCCCTCCGCCTTCAATTTGGTGCTTCGCCGACACATGCACTACCATTTCTGAAGGGAGTCGCAACCAGTACTCAGACACCCCTGCCCAACCCACCGCGCCTCCCCCATCCCAGTCATGGGAGTCTTTGCAGCTCCAAGCTCACTTGGGAGGACTCTTTACCGGGACCTCGGCCCAGAGGTGTTCCTCAGATATCTTTGCTGAAACCTCCGCACCTAGGGGAAGGGGAGGACCCTTGAAGATGCTTTTCCCTCGTCTAACACAGACCGCAGTGCCTCCCCTCCAGTGAGGACATAAAGCTGCAGAAGCCTTTTGTTGGTGACTCTCTCAAAAGTGAGACTATTTGGGGAAGAACGCTCAGTCTTAAGTATATAGACTACCAATGGGAGAATAAGTTCAGTATCTTGTACCTAATCGGACACTTTTGATCCAGTTTGTATTTAACCTCTGGGGAGCCAGGCATTGTACTATAGATAACCAGGGCTTTAGGCTCTGTCCTTTCTAGGTACAGGACATCCCTCATGGGCCACAACAGAAGGGTTTCACTTGGAACTCCCACTAAGTGAGCTACACATTATCAGAAACGTACCAGTAGCACATTAAAGAATTGGGGACCCAAAGCCCATCAAAAGGTGAGGTGACATCCTTTTACAGAGGGGTTACAAGGAGGAGATGAGTCAGTTAAGATTCAGGGTAGAAGCACTGAAATATGCAACCTTCCTCTAGTTTCCAAATGCTGCCTCCCCCCCCCCCC
>PVJH01040844.1:0-15420 GCA_004026705.1 Nesogale talazaci
AGATCACAGGCCAGTGGGTGGGCAGTCTTGTGGATCCAGTGGTGTTGTAAGCATCTCAGCACTGGTAGGGGTCTCCACATGGCTCCTCCGGTTCCCAGGGCATGGGGCTTATTAGCATAGAGCCTTGTGTCTTGTCAGTAGAGCATCTCTCAGGGAATGAGTCAAGAGAGAGTGTGTCTCACAGCTCCAAGGAGGAAATTATCAGAATCCTAAGAGAAAATCCATGCCCACACAGAATTCTCATTGGCTCTATTCCAATGGACAGAGTAGACTCCACCCATTCATTCTTAATCTTCTCAAGTCCCACACTGGAAACAGATGATATAACTCCCACTATATATATATATATATATATATATATATATATATATATATATGTGTGTGTGTGTGTGTGTGTGTGTGTGTGTGTGTATTTGTTTCTTTGTTTGTTTGGGGGGCATCATTGCCCTTTGGTGGTGGAAGCCCAGCCTTTGCTCCTGTGGAGCCGCTGCTGGAACTGAACCTTCATCCCAGTGGGCCGCAGTCCCGCGCACAACCACTACGCCACCGGGGCTCAGCCTATATGTATATTTTTCAATCAGCATCTCAAGATCACCTACAGGGGGGCAATAACTTCTAAATTTCATTGATCATAAACCTGAAACACGGAAAGGAGACGCATTCAAGGATATTTAGGAGGGCAAACTTAGTCAATGAAAGATTCGGGTGTCAAACTCAGGTGTGGCTTCAAGTCACTGGTCCCTGATGTCAGATACGGAACTCTGACAGACTAAGCTGGAGAGGTCAGGCCAGGAAGGGGCAGCAAAGCTAGGGAGAAGAGCTCCTACGATGTCTGACTAGATCCAGTCATTCCCTTCTTTAAGGCGCTGACACGCACAGCTCCACGCTGGGTGAAAGTGGCTGGCCACATGCAGCATGGGGCGCCCAGCGATGAGGAGATGTTTTAAAAGAAGCTTTCTCTTCCAAGAAGGTCAACTGAGAAAGATCAGCCTTGGTGAGGGGACTGGGTAGCGACAGCATTAAGGGGCGGGGCCTGTTTAGCCAACGGCGAAGAAGGTGAGCTGCCTCATGCAGACCCAGAGCCACAAGCCAAGTTCTTCCTCAACCTCCTCCCTTCCCGCGCGCCCATGCGGTGGGCTCCTTGCAACCGTAGCAGACAGGGCACAGCTGCCGCTGTGGGTTTCCGAGCCGGGAACTCTTTATGGGAGCAGAAAGCCCCAGCTTTTCTCCCATTGACAGGATGGTGGTTTCGAACCGCTGACGTCGTGTAGCGCAGCCCAACGAGTCACCACTACCCAGTGTTCTTTCTACTCCCTTTGGGATGGCCATTGTTTTCAAGACGATGGCGCATCATGGCAGCCCTAGTGGAACTGCTGCGTGAGGTCTCCGAAGCTGTGGCCTTGCTGAGACACCTTGGTGGATTCGAACCACCGTCCCGGCACCACTGTGCCCTCCCAGTGACTTCACTTTTGACCCCGTTACGCTTTTCAGAGACACGGTTCTGCTCTGTCCTGCAGGGCTGCTAGGAGTCAAAAATGCCGCCATGCTAGTAAGGGACCTGATGTGTGGAAGCTTCGGGAAGCAGCTGACTTTCCTTCGGTTTCAAATTCTGAGTCAGTAATTGGATTTTTGCAGTCTGGGTTTTCTAGAGAAACAAAATCCATGGGTATGCAAGTAGGCCAGGGTCCCTGGTCGTGTAGTAGATTGGTTGCATGTGGAGCTGCTAGCCTCAAGGCCAGCAGTTTGAAACCCCCAGCACCTCTGTAGGAGGAAGAAGAGGCTTTCTACTTCTGAAAAGTGTTCCAATCTCAGAAACCCTGGGAAGCTGCTCTGCCCCGGTCAACAGGGTCACTATGAGGTCGAATCCATTCAGTGATGGTGAGTAAGTAGAACCTACCTGTTTGTCTATCTCCGGGTGTATTCTGAATGTATATATAAGTAAATATGAATATATATGTCTATACATCTATATTCAGATTTATTTTGAATAAATGGTGCACATGATTATAGGGTCTGGCAAGTCCCAAATCTGTGGGTCGTACAATGGACTGGAGAGCTCTGTTAGTTCACAGGAAATCCAGACACTGCAAGTCAGGCAGCAAACCAGAGATTTTGGCAGGCATGTGTCCCAGGAGAGAACCACCATCTTTTTTTTTTTTTTTTGACACAGTAGTCTCTTAGAGTCTGTGAAATCCTGGGTCCTTTGAAGGGGGCTAACAGTCACCCCATTGTCCTACACCTGCTCTGTTTCAGCCAGGCCTCTGGAAATGTAGTAACTATTCATCATTTTCCTTGAACCTGACACACACAGTTCTCTTCTATGAGCACATATTGATTGTCCTCGGTGGTCTCCCAAGGTCCCCTTGTGGGATTCAGGAGTTGGATGCTGGGCCACTGCTGAGGACCTATGATGTGGTGGTGTGAGCGTCGCCTGCTCTCCACTTCAAGGCCCGTGGGTAAAACCCACCAGCTACTCTGAGGGACAAAGATACGGCCATCTACCCCTTTAAAGATTTACAGCTTGAGAAACCCCGTGAAAAGTCGCCATGAATCACAATTGCCTTGATGGCAGTGAGGTTTCTGTTTGTTTGAGATATTACAATTGAGAATAAGATGGCTTTTTTTGGTCCAACCAATATAATGACTTTGACAAAGTATATCAATAAGCACACACAAATCGCTGTGAACCAAATCTTCCACCACTGATGACATTTAGACTATGTCAATGTAGTGTGATTTTTTTGGGTCCATTTCTGAATACTTGATGGCATTCCCTACTACAATAAGTACAGGTTAGTATCTGAAAGTAGGGCGTGCAAACTGAGCCTCTGGCTCTATCCATCAGACTCTGCCTCTTCTAAGAACCATGTAACTTCTCTGTGCTTCCTGTTCCTTGTCCATGAAGCAGGCCTAGTCTCCTAAGATTGCTATAGAGGTCAAGGTGGAATGGAGGGCCCTGCGGGGCTTCAAAAAGTGGCTGGCCAGAGTTAGCACTCCAGAAGTGTCTCACGGCCACTGAGCTGATACTGACTCTCTAGGGCAGGCTATAACTGTCGCTGCGTGTTTCTGAGACTGTCACTCTTTAAGGAAGTAGTAAGCCCATAGGGCCTCGAAATACTGCTAAAATGCTTGGAGACGCTCCCTTGGAGCACAAAAGCCGTATCAGGTTAAGATGCAAAAGAACAATAGATTTTAAATCCGTTTAAAAAGATCAGAATGGGTTGAAATTATCCTTCTGGGTTGAGGTACAAGACATCATTGAATGTGTTGAGGTACAAGACGTCAACCCAACTGTGCCCAGGAATCTCCCCAGAAGCCTCTGTTTTGTATAAAGTAGAATCTGGACGTGGGTCCAACACAAAACCAAAGCGAATCATGTAAATCCAAGCTATTTAAATTTTTGAATATTTAAATGTAACTGTGCCTTTGATGCGAAGCAATGCAGCACCATGAAGAAGCGAAGCTGCTCAGAACAAATGTGGGAAGGAAGTGGGTGGGAAGGTAGATGGACGTTGGGGGCTGATGTGTTGAGGAATCAAAGCTGTGTCCCCATCAGCCCCCACTGCTAAGTCTCTTAGCATCTTCCTTAGAGGACAGGAGCAGAGAGTGTCCAGTTACTGTATGATTTAAAAAGCAAAAAATACAATCTAACAGCAGACTTGAGTACTTCTTGATAATTTCTTGTCTCATATCTTCTCTTGGAAGAATTAAATATATCTATAGCTATAAATTGTTTCAACTTAAAATGATTTCTCTTTCTGTACCAAGAAGAGTAGGATAAAAAGGGAAGGTATTGTCATTAAGTCTAAACAACTGGACTCACTGGATCACAAAAGCCAAGGGCATCCATATCATTTTGGAACATGGGGTCTATCACCATCACCTGCCTCTGACAATGGCCTCTGCGAGGTCCCTGCAAGAACCGTCCTGTGAGTGAAAGACAGAACGTGTTTATACCAGTGGCTTCCTATGGGTATTTATAGGGTATCAGAGGATGAAATGTGGTTCTTGGGTTTATGTAGACACAAATATGAAATTATAGTCTAAGCTGATGATACCAATTGACACCTGGAAGTTTAATACTGTTTGTTGCTAACAGTAACAATGAAAATCATAATGACCAGAAGGTCATCCGCTCAGGTTCTGAAAGGAGTTGTGTTAATACTCACTAGATGGCATCTCCTTGGGTCTACATCACCATCTAGAAACTAATTTCCATCTCATACTAAAGAGGTGAAATACAGAACGTTCACATCACATGCCAGGAAAGAGAAAGTCATGGAGTTTCCAAGAATTCTGCTCTATGTCTCTTTTGGCTGTGGGAAAGACTTTATGGACATCTGTAAATAGAAGAGAAAGAAAATTATTGGCTCCTTTCAGAAGGTTGTTTCTGATACAGGGAAACTTTGGAACCCCAGAAGCACAGTTTTCACTTTACTTTTATCTGTGCCCTCACAATATGAATCCTGGAAGTGGACTAGAAGACCTAGACAGACACTGTTGTCATCACATCTGCTCTGATTCTTCATGAACTTGTCTACTAGAATGGAACCTTGCTTGTCCTCTCCCATCATCATGAACCTCTATATGCTGGGGTTCAGCATGGCGGCCGTGGTATCTGCCCATCTCCAGGAACCTTTGCCTTGCTGTGGCTGGCCCTCTGCATTACCAAACATGATTTTCTTTTCCCAGCCTTCAGCCCTACGTAAATAGTGGCCAAATTAAGTGTCGGAAAGCTTCAGGAATGTTTTTTGATTGATAGGGTTTTTTGCTGGGTAGTTTTCAGACTAGTGTACCAGGTCTTTCCTCCATATCTGTCTTTCTTTAGAAGATCCACTGAAATTAACCCGTTTGGAGGGGTGATGCTGATGATATTGGAAACAGGGATAACATTGTTTCTAGCATCACAGAAACACGTAGGCACCACAGATGACAGAGAGGTGGTTTTGATGGTCAGGGAAAAGAAATTCCTATTCAGAGATGCTGTTCTTCATGGGTCTTATGGTGGGTTCAAACCATCAACCTTTCTACTGACAGGTGAATACATTGCCACTGTTGACAGGACTCCTTTTCCAAAGGGTAAGGTATGAATAGGTACAGGGACTGACAGGCCATAAGAGGCAGTGGGGTTGAGGAAGCAATAGGCTCTTCTCTTAATTTTCAGCTGCAGCCTGGCCCACCGTGGCATCCATATGTCCTCTACCCAACTCCTCACCTTCTGCCCCCTCTGTACTTCTGGGCCATCTGCAGTACTGCTTTCACATCCTCAAAGCCAGCCCACTGCTGGCCACAGGCCCTGTCTGCGCACTTTTCTTCACCCTGGGCTCCTTATCTCTCATGTTTCTTTCTTTGCAGATTTGAAATTCTCAGAACTTAGGCCAAATCATTTTGGCATTTTATTATTAATTTTTTTTGCTTCCTTGTAGATTTCTGCCCTACCAAGTGTCTGGATTAATCTTACAACCAATAAATCATCCGTAGATTTGTATTTTGCATGAACTAACTCTTAAGTATGATCTTCCCCAACCAGTATTTATACAACTGATTTTGGAAGGAGGGTGGCACCTAAATATTGATATTGGTATGGTAAATGATTCACTTTTGGTACTCCATATCAGAAATACACACACACACACACCAACAATGCTAGTGCTGACTTTAAAAATCAGGGATTTACTGTTCTGCAGTTTTGGTGGCCAGGAGTTTAGGCCGCTTTAGCTTCAAGGGGTGCTCTTCTATGTCATAACCCCTGGGAGTCCCTTGATGTTCCCCATTTTCTGTTTGCCCCTCATGCATTTGTTTCTGTGTCTTCTCACCTATTTTTACAAGCCAGGGTTGAGAAATGATCAGGTCTGACCCTGATCTGACTTTATTAGCATAAAAAGAACTTATTTCCAACAAAGATCATAGGGATTTGGGGGCTAGAGCTGGAGGTCTGTGGGGAAGGGAGTGGAATGCAATGAAATCTGTAACATGAAACTACTAACTTGCACTCTTGACATTTGATTCTGTTCTGACACTGAAAAACAATTTTTTAAACTGTAAGATCGTTTAGGTTATAGAATATGCTAAAAAGCAAAAGATATCTTCTTCTTTCCACCCTGACTTGGTGCCCTGTGTGCCTTGAGATGAATTAGCCTACTATAACATTTGAGAACTGAGGCTATTGGTTATATGACCATACATTGTCTATAAGTTTGTCATACTGTGGTGGCTTATGTGATGGGAAGCTATGTCATTGGTATTCCAAATACCTACAGAGTATTCCAAATACCCCAAATGAACACATCTTAGCAGAGGTTACAGACTAAGGGCAAACTACAAAGAAGAAATAAGCTGTTCACTTCAGAGGAGTTAGTCACTGACAATCTTACAGACAGTATGAGAACATTGTCGGTCACTGACAATCTTACAGATAGTATCAGAATATTGTTCAACACTGAAAGACTCATGAAAAGAACCACAGCACTGTCAGAGATAGCACCAGGAGATGAGTCCCTGGAGGGTGAAGAAGACACTCAAAACATGACCGAGGAAGGGGTGCTCTCTCAAAAAATACATGGCTGGAACAAAACATGATCAGATGAGAGGAAACAGGTGTGAACATCTATTCATGATTTCAACTTAGATGAATGGAATATGAATCTAAGAAAATCCTTGAAAAATTTTCAAAACTAAGCTGGAAACAGAAAATAGTGTGAAAAAGCATATCGATAAAAAATAGATATCTGAGACATTAGTTTAATGATCCTCAAACTTTCTAATGCTGTGATTTTAGCAGTTCCTCATGTTGTGGTGACCCCTCCAACCATAAAATTATTTTTGTTGCTTCTTCTCCACTGTCATTTTGCAACTGTTATAAATTGGGTCACCTCTGTGAAAGGGTCATTCTAACCCCAAATTATTGAAATTTGAATGCAAAAGTTTGAGAAAAGAGGAAGGAACAGTAGTGGTAAAATACAGTCTTGAAGACAGAAATGAGACTGGAAAGCACATGATAAAATTTTGAAAAATCAATCACATCTTCCTAACAAATACATTTTTCAACAATACAACTGACAACTATACACTTTTCCAGATCAATATACGGAAACCAAATTGATAATACCTATGGGGAGTTATGAGGGAGAAACTCAATATTAGCATCTGAACTCAGACTGATGACTGACTCTGCAATGGTTTATCACTTGTTCAAATGGAAATTCAGGTTACAGCTGAGGAAAATTAAGACAAATTAACGGTAACCAATATATGATGTTGAGTAGATCCCACCTGTATTTTATTTCAAGAACAGATTTGATACATTAATGCTAGTGATAGAAGAAATGACTGGAGAATAACAAGCTGTTGGAGAATATCAAGAACACCATTCATGAAGAAAACAAGGGTATAGCTATAGGCACAGGCTATATGTACATATGTATGTAAATATATTAATTTATAATGAAAGGAATAGAGGCCAGTGTACATATATTTATATGTTAAGTATTAAGATTGACTTTGGGTCTCTACTCAAGGCCTCCCTAAACACAAGAACGCTATGTTTTAATAACCTGTTACTCTTTGATAGTCATCTTCCCAACATGATCACTGAAGACACAATGGGTGCATAAGCAAATGTAGTGAAGATAATGGGTGGTGTCTGGCTACAAGGAAGGGCTGATTCAACCAGGGTGCATTATAGCAGTTAGAAAACCCACATCATTCCTCTGGTTCCTGGATGCTTTCTTTCTCTCCACTAACATGAGTCAGATCCACCTTACGTATCCAAATGAATGGAGTGTACAAGTTGGCATAGATAAGTGCTCTCAATACATGGAATTCAGGACAGATAAAACCTTCAGGAACAGTAGAGGGAGTATCAAAATCATGAGGGCAGGGAAATGGTGGTGGCATGGAAGGGGGAGAAAGGGAGAACCCATCACAAGATTGGATCTATACTCCCCACCCTGGACCCACATATGGATAGCACATATGTGGGTCAGGGGAGCCATTGTATGACATGAAATAGCAGCAATAATATGCTATTGATGCAAGATTCAGAGGATGGGAGAGTAAAGGAGGGAGGAGAAAAGCAGGAGCTAATACAAGGGGCTCAAGTAGACAGAAAATGTTTTGCAAATATTGATGGATATCTATATACACACATATATAATACAACTGAATAATGGATCATTTTAAGATTTGTAAGAACTTTTGAATAAAATGGTTTAAACAAAGAGCATGAAAAAAGAAAAAATAGCGAAGAAATAAAAGATCAAAGTGGATGTCAGAAGAGACTCTGAAACATACCCTTATATCTTGGGGGAAAGAAGAGAATATCAAAACAATGTTTACTTGTATTGTTTATGTTAAGGCATTCAACTGTGAATATCAGCAAATTATGAAGAGCTTTGAGAAAAATCAGAATTTCAAAACATTTCATTATGTTCATGTTGAACTGTAAGTGGACCAAGAAGCAGCTATGTGAAGAGAACAAGGGAATACTGCTTTGTCTAAAATCAGGGAAGACATGTGCCAGAGTTGTATATTTTTACAATCCATTTTTCAGTGCCAGTTTTCAATCTTTATTCAGTGAAAATATTCAGATAAGGCAGATTATATGAAGGAAAATGTGTCATTAAGAGTGGAGAAAGGCTTTTTAATGACCTGGGGTGTATAGATGACATAGCCTTGCTTGTTGATAATGAGGATGACTTGAAGCATTTGTTGGTGAAGATGAAGGATTTCAAACGTCAATATGAATTACAACTCAAAGTGAAAAACACAAGCAAGCAAACTCTCACATGCTGGACCAATAGGTAACATCATGATAAATGCAGAAAAGATTCAAGTTGTCAAGATTTCCATCGTCTTTTGATCCACAAGCAATGCACATGGAAACAGCAGTCAAGGGGTCAAAGGATGTATTGTACTGGGTAAATCTGCTGCAAAGTCCTTTTTAAAGTGTTGAAAAGCAATGCTATTACTTTGAGCACTAAGGTGCACTGGGCTTTAGCCATAACATTTTCAATAACTTCCTCTGCATCTGAAAGTTGGACTTTGGAATAAGGAAGGCTGAAGAAGAATGGATATATTTGAATTATGGTGCAGGTGAATACTACCAAAAGTACCATGTAGTGTCGAAGTTAAAAAAAAACAACACATCTGTCTTAGTTTGGGCATGTAATAAGAGACCAGTCCCTGGAGAGCAGCATTATGCTTGCTAAAGTAGAGGGGAAGTCAAAGGGGATGATGCCCCTTGACAAGATGGATTGACACAGTAGGTGTAGCAATAGGCTCAAACAGAAGAACAATTTTAAAGATGGCACAGGACCAGGCATTATTTCCTGCTGTTGGACAGAAGATTGCTGTGAGTCAGAACAGAATTGATGCTACCTAACAACAACAACAATAAACCTAGCTGCTGGACAACTTACCCAAGGCTTGGTCGTTCCAATACACTCAACAGCACCATGGAAGAAAGGCCGAGTGGTCCACTTGCATAAGATCAGAGACATTGAAAAATTCACAGTTTACACTTGGGGTGACTATGAGTTAGAATTGATTTCAAGGATAAGAGTTTGGTTTGGGTTTTTAACTACTTGCCTATCTATCATATGCTTCTGATCTCATTCCCAAATCTCATTTCATCTCACACTGTTCTGTCCTCCACTTCACCCATCACAATAGGGAGCAAATTATCACTGAATGTCAAGCATCAGTGGAGTCATCAGAGGACAAATCACACTTGTCAGTGCTTCCTTCTGTGGCACGTGGTCCTTGTGTACAACAACTCACTTGAGGACAACACAAACAGCAGTTGTTGTCATAGAACAGCTTCTGAGTAAATCTCTGTTAGCTTACTAATGAGAATCCCATGGTGGTGTAACTAGATGGTTGGAGGGTTGAGTCCATTCATTGGCTCTCTCAGAAGAAAGGCCTGACAATCTCTTTCCATTATATGAACCACCGCAAACCCTATGCATCACATTTCTTCTCTGAGACAGGTGAGCTAGCCATCGATCCTTATCAACTTGATAGCAAACGGTTTTGATGATATATGAAAGAGCTCTCTAGTGACAGTTTGTCAACAACTCTTTTATTTATCCTCAAATATATTGCTTATGCTTAAAGCAGGCATCTTTTCATTCCTTTTTCTTTAATTAACCATAATTTGGGGTATTCCTATGCTATTCCTGTGCTGGTTTGTTTTCAGATTGCATTCATTTTGTTTGTTGTGACAGTGGTGTTGTTTGTATTAGCCAACCATTTCAGCTAGATGAAACTCCCTCACAGCTTCTTGGAAAAAGCAAGGATGTCTGCTGTCTCCCACCATGAGGTTAGAACCTTACACTCAAAGGACAAATTAAACCTTCCCAGTCATCTCCATGTTGATATATATACATTTTTAAAATGGCTAGTTATGATGCTTGTGCTCTATTAATCTGCCCATCTGGATACCACACACAAGCTCTGTGCAAGGTAGTGAAAAATCAGAGGGTTGTAAATGTGACTCCATGGATGGAGATGCTGTGACTCAGTCGACTGTGTCTCCTAGATCACTGTGGGCTCCTTTCTAACCATCTGCATCTATAGGGAGCTCCCAGACCCGGCGGGACATTGCCCACGTTTTGCTGAGTCATGGAAAGATCCTTCACTGAGCTTCCACCTCCCTACTCAACATAGTGTCTTCACTTGGCAAAGACTACACTGCTGAGTGATCATGACTAGTCCAGTACTTCAGAGAGTCACCTGCCACCCCCTTGTGGTCTATATGGTGAAACTTCAAAAGGAAGACATTTTTGATCTTCGGATTACTTTTATCCAGGCTCAATCACTCATCATCAGACATAGTCTAACAATATTTCCAGTTGTTCTTCCTTTAAGAGTATGATAGGCTGATTTTCAAAAGATACCTTTTCCATGGTGGCACTGTTTGGTAGAACTCCTTCTGAGATGCATGAGAGGTGGTGGGCACTGTCTTCAAGAGGGCCTCTTCAGTGACAAGACCCCTAGGGTTTCACACTCCTGCTAGTCTAAGAGGCCCTGGTCTCAGCTCCACAGTTATTGAGATCTCCAAACAGTTATGGAAAAGATAATGGCATTTCCCCTCCAAATTTTTGAATCCCCCTCATATTTTAATCTGTCACACACTGAGATATCCAGCTGAACTGTGTCGTTGGATACATATCGGCAAACACATGTCTGAATTCAGTGCCTCTGAATGTGGCATCTCTTTTCTTGACTCTCTCTTGGCATTTGAAGAAATGTATTAAAAATCTAGAAAATGTCTGCTTTTTTTTGGGGGGGGGGAGGTGGCAACAGAAACTTGGACCTCTTCTGCTTTTTTATGTCTTAATTGTGTTGTTCCTGATGAGTGAAACAATGTCCTGTGTGGTTTTATCTGAGTATTTGCCCCAGGCTGCCCAGAGTTCAAGGAAATTTCACTGGTGACTCACTGAGAGCCCTTGATCCTGAAATGACAGAGTTCTCACACGAACCGGCTTCCTTAAGGCCATGGGTTAAGAGGTGTTGCTCACCTTCCTGGGAGTACTGTGATTTCACTGCGATTGCATTCAGGCGAGCCATGGGCGAGTGGGGTGATGGCGGCAACTGGCAGAGTGTGGAAGTGCTGCAGGTTCAATGACAGAGCACTGAACTAAGGTGAAGGTCACACAAAAGGGTGTCACACACATGTGTTGATTTTTCAGTGCAAACCAACCGAATCCAGTTACCCTATCCTCTAGTATGTTAACTGGGCAATAGCATCATGAACAACTTGAAATCTATTGAGAATGCCCCCACTGTAGCAGAGAAAAAGACTGGAGCTCTAGGACATACTGTGTGATCAAATGGGAGTGGAAAGGTGAACCTGCCTTGCAATCTTCACTCCACCACTCACTACCCAAGCAATACTGGGTGGCTGATTTCATTTCTCTGAATCTTCCCTTTTAGTCATTTATAAATTGAGGTAAAAGTGATGATCTGGAGCCACTCTTACCAGGATCCATGGCACTGTATAGATAGGGTGTTGTGGTTGAAATGGTCCAGTTTCCTTCCCAAGTTCTACCTGTCTCAAGTCAGTGACATCACTCACATTGAAAACTGAAAAGTTACCCTTAACTTATCTCCTTCCAAAGTAAACAAACTCCTATTTTCTGTGTGCTTGACACATAATTAGCAAACCTCTTGACATCTCACCATCTCCCCTGCTATCACCATGGTCTTGGCTGCCACCATTCCTTAGTTAGCATTCTCCATATCTTCTTATGAATCTTCCTACACACTGAGTGGCCTCCACTAAAATCCCTACTCCGCTCAGCAATCAGGGATATCTTTTGAACATAGAAGGCAGAGCCTATCACTGCCCACCACCTGCTCCCATTAAAACGTTCTTGTATGCTTCCATGACGAAAAGAACAGAACGCATTTTAACTCTTCACTTCAGCCCCTGAGATTTCCATTTCCCAGCTCATGTCTCCCCATGCTTTACCACTTAAGGGCCTTCTTCTGATCCTCTCAACTAGGAACCATCTGCTCAGTCTGCTAGTGTCCCTGACATTCATCTAGATGCGTTTGTCTTATCATTCCAATCTCAATGTATGTGCCCTGGTTCAAAGAAGCACTTCCAAAATGAACTGAATGACATGCCTCACAAGTCAGGCATACTGAGTGGAGAACAGATGTCTAGAAAACTCAATAATCAATCGGGAGGTAACCAGAACAAAGGAATCACCTTTCTACATTGATTCCAAGTGCATATGGTCTTTCAGGAGCAATATTACTTTTCAGAGACTCAAACATAATGGATGGTCATAGCATAAAAGCTGTTCAAAGTCATAAAGATCACTGTCTAAGAAATCATTCTGTAACCATTAAAATGGCAATGTGATAAATGCATGCCCTAACCATATGGGGAAAGAGAGAGAGAGAGAGAATAGATATTCAGGAACACAAAGAAACAATGTGCTTTTCAGTGTGGGACAAGTGAGAAGGCTGTGAGGGAACATGATTTTAAATACAGCAAAACCCTACAAAAAATAAAACCAAGATGAATAAAACAGGCAAGAGTATTGGCCAAGTGTAAAAGTCCACAGGGACAGAAGGACACACACGCGTTAGAGATCAAAGAAGCCCTTGCCTAACATGGGCACTAAGGAGAAAAACAGGATTGGTGTGTGTCCTAATTTAATTTCTAGAGGTTAATTATGAGCAGTGCCTTAAATGAATGCTCACAAATCCAAATAGATTTTTGTTCTTTAAGGATATACCTTTAGCAATAAAAAATTTTAATGAGTCTTTTCTTTTTTTTCCATTTTTTAAAATTCATTGGAGGCTCTTATAGCTACTACAACATTCAGTACATCATTTGTATCAAGCACATTTGCACACATGTTTCCACATACATTTCCCAACATTTTCCCCTTGAGCCCTTGGTACAAGCTCCTCTTTTAAAAAAAAACCAACCAACCAACCAACCAACCAAACAAACAAAAAAGCCTCCCCTTCCCCCCCTTTTTTTTAATGAATCATTTTATTGGGTAGCCCATACAACTCCCATCACAATCCCTAACAACATCAGTTGTATGCAGGCCACTTTTACACACCCATTGCCATCATCACTCTCAAAACATTCTCCCTCCCTCCAGGCCCCCATTATCAGCTCCCTATATTACCCTTCCTCCCCCGCTTCCCCTTGAACTCTTAGTAATTTGCAAATTATTTTTTCATCCTGTACACTGTCCAATGTGTCCCAACACTCACTTCCTTGTTGTCCTTGCCCCAGAGAGGAGGTTACGTGTAGATCCCTGAAGTTGATTCTCCCTTTCTATTCCTCCATCCCTCCACCCTCCTGGTATTACCACTCCTATTACTAGTTTTGATGGATCATCTATCCTAAGTTTCCCATGTTTCCAACTTCACTGTACATCTCCTGGTCTAGCTGGATTTATGTGGTAGAATTGGGGTCATAATAGTGGCTGGGAGGCAGCATGAGTCTTTTCTAACTCACATTTAGTGGGGTTTTTGTTCCTAGATGCTTTTCAGCTAGGTTTGACTCCCTGTGGTCTGGAGTACCAGAATAGAATTGTCCCCCAAGTCTCCATTGTGAGCTCTTTCTCCAAGGTTCACCTGTCTTTCTCCAGGGGTGCTGGGTTGGTTTGGACTACCAACCTTTGTAAACCAACCTAGTGCACAGTCCCCATTGCACCTCCAGGGGTCTTTTTGTATTCAGTACTACTTTTGACATGCTAAATTGACATGCTAAATAGTAAAAAATAAGCAGACATACAGAAGTCACATAAGGTTTTAGTACGTTGTAGGGTCCATGCATGCTGAGTTTTGTAATAAACTGACCAGATGTCCAGAGTGCTGGTGAGAAAAGGGACACCAAAATGCCACTGCATCATCTCATAGGATGTGAAAATAGATGTCTGCCTGGTAGACTCTCCCAGGGGAAATGTCTTAAACATCATGTAGCCTTTGTTAGTCAAAGAAGTAGGAGCCCACCAGGTAAAGAAAGGTGATGCAATCCCAGAATGCAGATATAGCTCAAACAAAGATTATTTATAGAAAATGAGTGTGTTATATCTAACTGCCACATATTTCCTATGTGAAATCACAGTAAATAAATTGTATTTTATTTTCCCACATGCGGTGTCTACCTTTTGTCTTTCTCCATGTAACACCTAGAAGGGCTTTTAAAACCCTGAGATTCAACCTTGTATGCAAAGTTTTAGATATATTGATGTCTGCCATTCTCCAGGTGAATCTCTGAGTGGTGATAACCATCAAACCATCAACTGCTACTTAAAGGGCTGGTGGTTTCAACCCATCAAGAGGTACCTCAGAAGAAAACCTGCCAGTCTGCTTCCAGAAGCTCACCGCCTTCACAACCCTACTGAACAGAGTTCCATGCTACATATGTGAGGCTCTCATGAGCTGGAATCTAGTCAACTGCAACTGACTGGTTGGATATTTGGCCCTAGGTTTTCTGATGTGATTAATCTCAGGGGTGGTGCGGGCATTAAGACTTGCCACATTATTCTTATGTGTCTAATGAGCACCACTCTTCAAAGAAAATCAAGTCTGTCATTTGACATATATAAGCCTCCCTCCCGTTCTCAATAAACCTAAATGAAAACCAAGAAGGTTGGATAATTTCTCAAAGAAACCATTCTGATCTGTGAGCATAGAACCAAGTGTTTGTCAATAGTAATTTAGGAACTTGCTTTTTAATAAAAAAAATTGATAAAGTAAATAGAAGAAATGATGAAGTAAAAAGATCTGAGCAAATCTTTTTTTCTTTTTGAGAAGGCAAAGTCAAATATTATAATGAAATGGGTGAAAACTTGGAATTGAAAAGCTAAAAATAAGAACACGTTCAGCCTAACTCAAGGTGAAACAACTGAAGAAAACTTTCAAGTCTCAAGTTGTAAT
>PVJH01040845.1:0-15406 GCA_004026705.1 Nesogale talazaci
TAGAGGGAAACAAAAATCACAACATAGCTAAGTCCTGATCTCTGACAGTTGGGATGGAGGGGTTTAATCCCTGCCCTGAGGCTACGGCAAACTGTGGCTCTGTTGAGATAAATCCCCTGTGCTGGCTCCAAATGATCCCTGTTACAGCTGAGACAGTGGCGTGGCCTAGGTCAAACCCTAGCTTGTACAGTGTGGTCAGCCAAAAGCTCCCTGAAAACCTCATGGATCTGTGCCTACTTATCTTTATGATGCTCCTCCTGAGGCCTGGCAGTGTAGAATTTCCCTCTTAGTAACTCTCTTGTGATGATTTCTGCGATTCCCTCTGGTATGAATTACTCAGTTGACATCTTCCCGGAAGATTGTTTTAAAGTAAGGATAAAGCTACATAACATTAAGACGGAGCTCCAAAATCACATTGCACAACACATGGGGATAAAACCTTGCTGGCAATGTGTGTGGCTTTCCATGATCTTGAAAATTATCCAAATTTAGACTTCTAAAAGGTTCACTAGCCAGGAACTTTTCTTCTTATAATTACCATGACAAATCTTATAAATTGTAAAAATTTAGTTCACTTTTTGTTTTATGTCATTGGCAGCAGTACTGCTCTTGAGTTAAAAGATCAGTAGGAGAGGACTATACATTAGGCGTTCATAGCTTTTAATATATTTACATATTTTTGAAGTTCTTATTTTATTAAAACTCATTGTGTCTGCAAATGGATTACATCAGAAGGTTTTTCTTGATTGGCTTCAATATTCTCTTTCATTAATCCCTCGAATATGAAGTTGTCAAGGGAAAGTTGGCTCCAAAGGCTAAAATTCTGACTGTGTAGTTTGTGAGACTGTTCTAACATTTTTCTAAAGGGATTTTAACTTCGGTATTTTACATTCGCTTATTTATTCATAGTTAAGGAGTGCATCAATCATGTAGCCTTGTTATAGATTGTATATTTACATTACAGATTAGTCAAATTCTAATATGAAATGTTGGGAGCCCTCTTGGTACTGTGAGTTGGTCATTGGGCTGCTAACTGCAAAGTCAGAACTTCAAACCCACCAGCTTCTTCATGAGAGAAAGATGAGGCTTTCTACTTCTGTATGGATTTATAATCTCAAATACCCATCCTATCTCTATGAATCATTATCCACTAAATTGCAGGGATTTGTTTGCTGGGTTGGGTCACAACAAATCATTATCAAGCTTATTTTATACAATTTTTCTTTATTTAAAAAATTTAAACACATTTTTTACTTGTCTTAAAAAAGTGATCATATGATCAATGATTTTATTAGGGGCTCTTACAGTTCTTATGACATTCAATACGTCATTTGTTTCAAACATTTTTGTACACATACTGCTGTATTCATTTCCAAATATTTTCCACTTGAGCCCTTGGTATAAGCTCCTCTTTCCCCATTTACCCCTTTTTTAATGAGTCATTTTATTGGGGGCTCATACAACTCCCATCACAATCCATACATTCATCAGTTGTATGCAGGCCACATTTGCACACTTGTTGTCATCATCACTCTCAAAAAGCCTCCCTCTACTTAGGCCCCCAGTACCAGCTGTCCATGTTTCCCTTCCCTCCCTCCTCCCCCTGCCCCATGAACCCTTAAAAATGTACAAATTTTTATGACTTTTTCATATCGGACACTGTCCAATGTGTCCCTTCATACACTTCCCTGTTTTCTGTGTCCCAGAGAGGAGGTTATATGTAGATCCCTGAAATTGGTTCCCCTTTTCTATTCCACCATCCCTCCACCCTCCCATCATCACCACTCCAACCACTAGTCCTGCTGAATCATCTATCCTAAATTCCCCATGTTTCGAACTCCTATGTACATCCCCTGGTCTAGCTGGATTTGTCTGGTAGAATTAGGATCATGATAGTGGGTGGGAGGAAGTTGGTGGGTTTGAGAACTAGAGGAAAGTTACATATTTTATTGTTATTACACTGTACATTAGCTGGTTCATCTCCTCCCTGCAACCGCTCTGTAAGAGGATGTCACTTCACCAATTAATAGCCTTTGGGTCCCCAATCTGTACTCCCCCTCATTTATAATGTTTTAATTTTAGTTCTTTGATGTCTGGCACCGGATCCCTTCAACACCTCATGATCACACAGGCTGATGCGCTTCTTCCATGTGGGCTTTGTTGCTTCTGAGCTGGATGTCAGCTTGTTTACTCAAGTTTTTAAAACCACAGATGCTATATCATTTGATAGCCTGGCACCATCAGTTTTCTTCGCATTTACTTATGCACACATTTGTCGTCAGTGATCATATTAGGAAAGTGAACAGACAATGTTATGCTTTTTAGTTTTTGAGAACTGATCCTTTTGACACCTCATGGTCCCACAAGCTCATGTGTTTGTCCATGTGAGCTTTGTTGCTTCTGAGCTAAATGGCCACTTTTTTACTTTCAATCCTTTAAGATCCCAGATGCTCCATCTTTTGATAGCCGGGAACGATCAGCTTAAAACAATTCTTAATGCAAGAAAATTTCACTTAAGCTGCATTATTTCTAATTCAAAATAGCAATACATTCATTGTTTAAAATTTTGATCATCATTGAAATATACTGTTGAAAGTGAATTTCCAATATCTCACCCTTACAAGTGCCTTGTTTCTTGTGTAGAGCACAGATATATATGTAGATAGCTACTCTGAGTTAATGTGAGCTCATGGTGACCTATATATAAAAGAATGAAATATTTTTAGGATTTGCGTCATCCTGACGATTTCTTGGACATGTGTGAGACTATTGTGTGACAATTTAGTCAATCTTTTCTACATATTGTATCTTTCCCCCTTGCTAGTCTTTTTCTTCATCACGCGTACTGTTTATCACACACATGGGCAATGGATCCCTCTTGATAATGTACCAGTAGCACTGGAAATGTAGCTGGCTACTCATTGGGCTAATAACTTCAATTTTTTTAGTTCAAACCCATGAATTTTATGCAAATCTACTAGCCACTCTTCAGAAAAAGGATGAGACTTTTTGTTCCTCTACCACCTTGAAAACCCTAGGAGTTATTCATTCTTTTGCTGCTTTTAATTTTTAGTAGTTCTTTATATATATATATACACATATATAATACATATACACACATATATAAATATGATACTTGCCTTTATGTACTACAGTTATTTTTGCATGTTTCCATTTATCTTTTAACATCTTTTGTTATAGTTTATGTATACAAGTTTGTGATGCTTTTGGAATCAAATTCATTAAGTTTTTAAAGAGACTGTTTTTGTATTTAAAAAGGACTTCTCCAACTCAAGAATAGATATTTTTTTACATGTTGTCATAAACATTTTTGTATTTTTTACTTTCTATTTTACTCATTTGAAATTTAGTCATCTCTTTTCATCTGAAGTTGAAATTTTTATATTTATTAATTTTCAACAGTAGGAATTTCTTGTTAAATAAAATTTATATGCAATTTGCTTTAGATATCTAAACTACCACTTGCTCACCTGTCATTGTGTCATATTATATGGTTGGCGTGGATTGTGCTGTGATGCTGGTTACCAAGTCACTGCTATGTGTTCTAATCAGCGTGACCCAGTGTGATCAATTTTCATCAAAGAATCCAGAATAAAAGGATGATCAAATTAACTACTTCAAAAAAGAACAAATCAAAATGTTATAGATCATTAAAAGGGGGGTATGCAAAATCCTTTTTCAAATTCTCAGAAGCTGGATGAACCTCTGAAACAACTGTCCTGAGAAAATATTTTAACATGAAGCTAAATATATCCCCCAAAGACAAGTCTTCTTAAAACCTGACAACAGGTTTAAGTAATACATAGTGCCTTGGTTGAACATCATGCTTTTAAGACAAATATCTTTGTCAGATCAAAACGACAAAAGCTTATGTGACACATAATACCTCGGTTGAACATTATGCTTTTCAGAGAGATATCTCTATAGGATCAAAATGACAAAAGTGAAAAAGCAGTGAATTGTTAATAGTGGGACTTCTAGCCAAAGTTTTAAAATACCACCAAATGATCTTTTCTGCCTGGGTTTGGAAAGAAGGTGGAGGAAAATACTTATAGGTTTCACCTGTGAGTAATTGCAAATAGAATTTCCTGGAATAATACTATCCTGTTGTGTATAAAGTGAGCCCTCTAAGGAGCAGAAGGATGACTCTCATTACCCAGAAGCCCTAAGAGAGCAACGCATCCTCTGGACCCTTTCCCCTAAGTGAGCTCCTGGATTCAGCAGAAAGCAACACCATCAGAGGAGCAGCAACAGAACCAGGAGTGAAAGCCTGGGACAGAATATTGAACTTCCCAACTCTCAGAGCAGGTGATTTCATGCAAGAGGCTACCTGGCTGAGTGGGGTGCCTCTCTCTGCACTTGATTGGAGAAGTTGTACTTGCTGACCCAGGGTAGTGGAATGGAGCATGTTGGGTTGAGACTCCTGGAGTGGGATGCTTCTGGCCACTTAAATCAGGAAGCTAGGTTTGCTAGGCCCAAGTGTGGGCACTTATTAGCAGACCTGAAACTTTGGAACATGTCCTGTTAAAGAGCAGGACCCTGAACATTTCTCATGGGTATTACATGTTGTTAGCATCCTTAATCTTGAATTTTGTCTCTGAGTTTCTGTGTAACCATTACAATGGATAGTTGACCCCAAAGAAGTGCCATAGAAAACATTAATTAAGACATAAAAAATAGCAACTAGAAAGATAAGATAGAAACCTTAGGGACCTATGAGCTTTTGTTAATGGGCATGGACAATTCAGAAAAGGAGAGTGAAAATCCTTGTACAAGTATAAGCTTGTACTTAGTGTTAATGAGTTGTACATGTTAGAATTATGGGTGAATGTTGTGCTGTGTATTTTCTCAATAACAGCAAAATAATAAAATAAAATGAATGTTATAAATGGCAACAGAACTTGTGTAACTCGTTTGCTTTGGGTATCTATGAGGGGCCAGTTGCTGGGGGAGAACTTTGTGTTTGGTGGATAAAGGGCCAATGAAGGCAAAAGAGATGCTCCCTGAACTGGCTCTTTTGGTACAGGTAGAATAATGAACTCAAAATTGCTGGCAATTGTTCACACCACTGACGACACACCACTGAACCACACAAGAGTCTCTTGTACATAAAGTTGCCCCACATTTTAGTCAGTTCAATGATAAATCTGTACATAGACCAAGAGAGACTGTCCTTTCAACAGAGCAAGGGTCTGCTTTGTGGTTTCCACCAGGAATGGGGTGTGTCGGTGTCTTTCAACGGGCTCAGTCCGTTTTCATGTTGAGCAATTATTTCCAGTAACTGGCATCAGTATGAGGGAAGACTCAGTAACATGCAGATGACACAGCCTTTTTTTTCTGAATGTGAAGCGAACTTGAAGAACTCACTGATAAGATAAAAGGCTACCACCTTCCTCATTGATTATACCTCGACATGAAGAAAATAAAAATCCTCACAACCAAACCAAAAAGTGATGTGACAATAGAAAATAAAAATCCTCACAACCAAACCAAAAAGTGATGTGACAATAGAATAGATTGAAGATATCAAGGATTTGATCTCACTTGGAGTCACGAACTATGCCCATGAAAGCGGTAGCCAGGAAGTCAACTGATCTGTGAATTGGACAAATCTGCTGCAAAAAGCCTCATTCGACTTGTAAAGAGTAAAAGTTCCCACTGAGGACTAAGTGTGCCACATCAAAGGCAATGTGTTTTCAATTGCCTCAGATTCACGTGAAAGCTAGAATATGAATCAGGAAGTCTGAAGAATTGGTGCTTTAGACCTTCATGGTAGCAAAGATCATTAAATATACCATGAACTTCCAGAAGAATGAGCAAATCTGTTTTGGAATAAGGTACAGGCAGAATGCTCCTCAGGTGCAAGGATGGTGAGCTTTGTCCCATGTGCTTTGGCCACGTTGTCAGAAAAGACCAGCCCCTGGAGAAGGACATTGAGGTAATAGACAGGCAGTGACAAAGTGACAAAGAAGGAAGCCCCCAGCGGGCTGCATTGATAGAGTGACTGCAGCAGTGGCTCCAATAGACAGGGCAGTCACTTGGATGGTGTCGGACTGAGCAGGGCTTTTTTCTACATATACATGGGATTGTTATGAGTTATAGCCAACCAGAGGACACCTATTTTATGCACATATCTATATATCTACAGAATAAAGGCATTTAACATATAATTGTGTTTAATATAAGCTCTATCAGTGCACCTAAAAGATAAAATACTCAAATTAATGTTGCTATCAAAACTTTTGAGCCAGGCACTGCTTTGTTGTTGTTTTCAAGTTACGTAAAGCTACTTCACTTTTTAAATTTGGTTTTTCATGTCTCCATTTCAGTAAGAAGGTTGAATTGATAGATAGACATGTCAGGGTAAAGGGTGGGAGACTAAATGGAACCATAAAAACCTCATTAGTACAAGCACAAGCTGAGCCTTGGCCTGGTAGTCCACCACATTATAAGCATCTGCCCCTACTTTATATCTGTAAATGAAAACTATGGTATAAGCTTTGCTACTAAAAGGAAAAATGTTTATATTTTAAGGCTACTTATAAACTCACTAGCAGTAAACAAGAGCAAACAAATTGTCCTTCTTCGTCACTGCCTCTCTACCCACCACAAAGTCCTTCTTCAGGGACTGGTCTCTTCTGACAACATGGCCAAAGCCTCAAACACATCTCTTTGCTGTTCTAAAAGCTTTGCCCACTAATCTCTAAGCACTAAGTACTAACACTGTGTTGAGTGGTTTGAACTGTCCAATTGCCTTTTAAGAGAAGCATGTAGCTGTCTGCTTCTGGAAAGACTATAGCCTCGGAAATCCCATGAGGCAGTCTTACTCTGTCCAATAAAGTTGCTACAAATTGGAATAAACTGCAAAGGGCAATGGCTAGGATATCTTTTTGTCTGTTTTTTTGTGGCCATCACTGCCCCCTGGTGGGAGTAGGAGGTCCAGCTTTGCTCCTGGAGAGCTGCTGCTGGATTTGAACTGCCAACCCTGTGGGCCGCAGTCCTGCACACAACCACTACGCCATGGGGGCTCAGTCCTAGGACATCTTTTTAAAAAAAAAAATTATTTAGCTAGTAAAAAATGTTGAGCACATTTAACATGCACTATGTTTTGGAACATGAAAGAAAAAATACCTTGACTTTGCAGCACTCTATTTTAATTCTCTTGATTGTTCGTCTCAAGTGAAATGAAACCCTCAAGCACAGCTTGTCAAACACGTGTGGACATTTCTCCTGGCTCAGCTGTTCTGTTGCAAGAACATTGTACAGTCATGAAAAACACAGATTTGTGCAATTATTTTGTTTGTGTTTTTTTAAAATCATCTTATTGTAGCTCTTATAGATTTTTTAACATCCCATACATCGATTATGTCAAACAAATTTGTACATGAGTGCCAGAATCATTTTCTAAACATCTACTTTCTATTTGAGCCCTGGTATTATCTTCTCCTTTTCCCCTCACTTCCCCTTTCCCATCCCCGTGAAGCTTTGATTAAATTATAGATCATTATCATTTTCATATTTTATACTGACAGCTATCTCCCTTCACCCATGTGTCTGTTGTTTGTCTCTGAGGGCGGGTATGCATCAATCTTGACTATTGGTTCCCCCTTCCTTCTCTCTTTTCCCCACTTTCTGCCTTTCTTCCTAGTATTTCTGTTCCCGAGGGGTTTATCTGACCTGGATTCCATGTGTCGTGAAACATTGCACAATCCATTGGTGCTATAATGCGCTTTGATTAAATAATCCCTTCCTTGTGCTTCTTCTGTGATGGGACGTCCTATTGTATACAGATGGAATTGGGGTCTCTGCTCTGTCACACCTCGTTCTCAACAATATGGTTTTTGTTTTGTTTTGTTTTGGGTCTTTGGATGCCAGTTACCTGATTCCAACAATGCCTCATGGTGTGCTTTTTCTGTGTGGACTTTTTGCATTTCAGTTAGATGGCCTCTTGTTTAACTTTAAACCTATAAGACCCCAGATGATATATCTTTTAATAGCCCTACACCATCAACTATAACCACCTCATATACTTACGCACCTACTTTGTCTTCAGCAATTGTGTTAGGAGGGAGAGCACCGCAGAACACCAGGTTGTTCTTGTGCTGAGGGAGTGTTTGAGGAGAGGTCCAAAGTATGTTCATTTCCTCTTTATATTGCCATATAAATACATGTGCATAAGCCAATATCTCTATTTCTATGAATTAATATATTTACATAAATGCACACCTATATTTGTGCCTCTATCCATAGCTTTGCTTCCTATATCTATCCTGTTTCCTTTTACCTTCCTCCTGCCCCACTATCATACTTGCCTTTCCTCTGCCTCTTAGTACTTCCTTTTAGCTAGATTGTTGTTGTTCCAATACCACAGGGATCTCTGTTTTCTGAGTTACTTCTAATTTTCTAGTTGCTCTTTGTTTATCTGGTTGGAAAAAAATGCATATTATGAAAGTCTAGCTCTGCCTAGCACAGAGGTCAGCATACTCTTGAGGCTGAAGAGCCAATCCTGATCTCCCGAGCAACTTTAAAATCATTCAAGAGCCTTAAAAATGTTTTTCCAAACAACTGCAATCACTGCGATCTGAAATAATAACCTTCACAAGTTCTCAATGTGACTTCAGAGCTGCACGTTCACACTGAAAGAACCACAGATGGCCTGTGAGCCCCAGTTTGCCAGCCACTGGAAAAGAACAATTCTGGTTTGTTTGTTTGTTTGTTTGTTTGTTTTGGGGGGGTACACCCATGCAAACTCTTCACTACAGAGTCTTTGAAAAAGAAAATGAAACCATTCCAAAGCATCTTATTATTCAAGGAAACAAAGAACTTTTCAAATAATGATCATGGCTATTAATTTATCGCAAAATTTCCATGAATTTCCAGGCACCAGTACTCTTTACTGGAGTGCCTCAAATTAGCTGCTTCCAGCAGATCCTGCTGATTTTTTGTGGCCATTATTGTTGAGAGCTAGAACCAGAACCTGACTCAGCTAACACCATATTTGCCAAAATCCCCGCAAAAGCCGCTGACAAAATTACCTGCTTGAAAATACTGGAAGAAACCATAGGAATTAGCAGAAGTACCATCAGTCTTGGGGAGCACCAGTATTCTCCTCATCGGAGAAAGTTTGGCCAGTGTAGAAGCAGAGGAAAATATTGATCTTTAAGAGTTCATCTTATAAGACATACGACTAGTCCCCTATCAGGAAAGCTAATGTTAAGATATCGGAATTTGGGGAAAGAAGATAAGCAGCAACGATGATTTAAATTCTATTCCACGCCTTGTGTTCTCTGAGGACTATCTATTCCTAGAAAGAGCTAACAGCCTTTGATGTTAAGAAAAGAAGTGAACTAAAGCCAAGTAAATACAGCAACTGGAATTATTGATCAGTGATTAACAATAAATTGATTCTATTGCTATGACTACATGCAATGGAATGGATCTTGAACCTACTCTTTTTATTAATATTTTATTAATATTTGTAAAAAAATTTACAATAGAATGAAATAAAATAGAACCAATATTCCACTCACTTGTCACCAATAACTATTGTCTTCAGTTACTAATGCCATGTATCTTGAAGAGGTTTTCAGACTTGTTCCTGAAAGTTCTCATTTGGTAGTGATTGAAGACAACTAAAAAGATAATTTTCCTATTTGTGGGTAGATTTCAAAATACTTAAATAAGTTATAATAAATTATGTTTTGTTCTTAAATGAATATGCAGATTTGTTACTTTTAACATACCTTGTTTCATTTCTCTTTTCAGGACTTTTTCTCAAGCTTAATTCTCATCTGCCTAATACTGAACATACCCCAGGAAATTATACCACTCTATAGCATGTTAGTGAGTCCAAAATAACAGAAAAAAGAAAAAAGAGAGAGATTCGTATTTGCTATCTTCTTTCTCAACCTCCAAGGGGCTTTAGTTGCGTAGTGGTTACACAAGGAGCTGTGATCGGCAGTTCGACACCACCAGCCTCCCTGAGAGAAAGAAAACTTGCCTACACAAGTATGCTTTGGCAACTCTCAAGGACAGTTCTGCCCCACCCTACAGAGTATCTATGAGTTGACTTCTACATGGCAGTGAGTTATCGAGTCCTCATTCTCTGTGTTATAGTTTGCACTAAGTCTCTTTAATGCCACGTCTAAAATGTGTCTCAAGCTAGTGCCTCTATAACCACCTTTCTAATACAAGCAAACATCATCTCTAACTGAATGATTGCAATAACCTCTAAATATGACTCACCTTTTTTTTTTTTCTTGAAGCTCTCTAATTCATTTTCTACAAAACATCCAGCAAATTGTTTTTCAATCATCACTTGAATTCCAGGCTGTTACCCTGCTTAAAATCTTTATGTGGCTTTGTATTTACTTTGAGTGATGTTCACATTTCTCATTTCCACCTTCAAGTTGTCCATTGACATATTTTCCTGACTCTGAGTATGTGTGATGAATAGTTTTCATTTGCTTTTTCATATTCAGAGCACTGAGCAGGAGAAGAGTGAAGCTAACTATTTATGTATTCTCTCCTTGTTGGTGGTTGTCCCAGTCTCCTTTAGGAGACACCGTCAGTCAATCTAGGTTCTGATAACCATGCACTTCCATGCCTACCAAGTTGCAGTCATGATTATCATGTCCAGCTGTTCATCTTGGAGTTATTACATGCTCCTCTTGATTTCCCTCCATTCTGCCCAGCATTTTAAATAAACAATTTCTTTATTAACTTGTTCATTTTATATAGACTTTGTGTCTAAGAACCTGACTAAAAAGTTCCTTGTAGCAGAAGTTCCACAGAAACTGGATTCTTGGATTGAAGTATGATTTTGCATACTCAGTGAATACATAGATAGCATTTTCTTTTTGTAGAAAGGCATAAGACTTGAGTACCCCATGTCTTACCATGTTGTTGTGATCACAGGAATTTTCAGGACTGTTGAGTAGGCTGAAATGTAGGTGAAAAACAAGGGTCTGGGGATGAAGTTCTGTGGCATTTGGCTTTATTATAGTAAAAGAGACCATAAAGGTTGTGGCACAGCTCGCCATTTCCTTAGGCCCTATAGACCATACAGAATGAATGAGACAAATTGAAAGTCATGGAAATACAATCAGGGTCAAGAGAAGAAATAAAAAATTCTCAAAAAAGGCTTTGAGAGAGTCTTATGTTCAGTAGTCACAAAGCAGATGCAGCTGAGAAAACAAGTGCAGAGCTCGATTGGACATGCCACAGAGTTTCAGCACCAACTCACAGCATAACCGAGAGAGGACAAGGTGAGGCTCACTTGCTTACCCCATCTGAAGCAATGAAAAGCTTTTGCACTATAGCCCATGATCCAGGACAAAGTTATAGGCATCTGCCTTTGCAGCCTCCTGGTTTGTTCCCTCTCCCCTCAGTCAGAAAACATTGGCCTATATGAGGACATATGATGCCTGGCCTTGAAATGACTATTCTATATTCCAAATGATTGTACAACCACATCAGTAAGTATAAACAGAAATTAGGAGAATCTGTGAATAGATTCTATGGGTTAAACCAAGGAGAATTAAAAAAAAAAACTTTCCTTGATTGGATAAAATGATTGAAGCAAGTCTGCTGACAATTGTTATGGGAAAAATATGCTTATTCAAGCATTTAAGGATTATATAAACCAAATTTTGTTAGCCATATTAGAGTAAGGTTAGATAATTACAGACATTTTATTATTTATTGATAACCTAGCACCAATTTCCCAAGAAATTTGGAGACAGCTTTGTGGCTACTCTACTGAATGAGATTCATATTTGTGCCCATTCCAGAGAAAAGTGGCCAAACAGAATGTGGAACAATATCATTATTTTTCACAGGCAAGTAATATGTTGCTGAGGATGATTTAAAAATTATTATGGCAGTTCTTAAAACTGAAAATTCTAGCCAGATTTAGAAGGGACCATGGATCAAAGGATATTATTGCTGAAGTCAGATGGCTAAAAACAGAGAATTAAAAGAAAGATTTGCCATGTGTTTTGTAGACTGCGCAAAGTTATTTAACTGTGTGGATCAGAGCTAGGCATGGGGAAGTCCTTCAAACAGAAGGAAAGGATACCGAAGTGGGTGTTAAAAAACCCAGGGGAAAGGGAACCAAAAATAATCTAACATAGGTGGCAAGAAGGATTTAGGAGACTGGTAGGGATTTATCAAGGGCAATGTGACTGAGAGGAATTACTGAAACCCAAATGAAACCCAAATTAAAGTTGAGCATAATAGTGGGAAAAGTGGAAAGTCAAAGATAATAGGAAAGAACTAGGAGGCAAAGGGCATTTATAGAGGTCTAAATATGGCATGTACATATGAAGACACACTTATAGATGATGATGGAGAAACAGACATATGTACATGTTTTTATAGGTTTAGTTTTAAGGTAGCAGATGGACATTGGGTCTCTACACAAGTACTCCCTCAATGCAAGAACATTTTGTTCTATGAAACTGGCATTCCATAATGCTCACCTTCCTATCTTGATTGCTGAAGATAAGGCAGTGCAAAAGCAAATGTGGTGAAAAAAACTGATGCTACCTGACTGTCAAAAGATAAAGCATCTGAGGTCTCAAAGGTTTGAAGATAAACAAATGGCCAAATAACTGAGGAAGTGCACATGGAAGAAGCACACCAGCCTGTGTGATCACGAGATATCGATGGCATCAGGTATCAGGCAACAAAGAACAAAAAATCAAATCAAATCATTGTGAATGAGGGGGAATGCAGAATGGGGACCCAAAGTCCATTTGTTGGCAACTGAACATTCCCTTACAGAAGGGCCATGGGGAGGAAATGACCCAGTCAGGGCCCATTGTAGTAACAATGAAGCACACCTTCCTATAGTTCCTTAATGCTTCCTTCCAGACAGGAACTGGAAACACAGGGAATTCAGGACAAGTGAACCCCTCAGGATGAGTTGTGAGAGTGGCAATACCAAAGTGAATCCTTCAGGACCAGTTGTGATAGTGGCAACACCAGAGAGGTGGAAGGAAGGTTGGGTAGAAAGGGGGAACCAATCACAAGGATCTACATATAACCTCTCCCTGGGGATGAACAACAGCAAAGTGGGTGAAGGGAGATATTGGAAAGTGTAAAACATGACAAAATAATAATAATTTATAAATGATAAAGATTTCATGAGGGAGGGAAAAATGAGGAGTTGATATCAAAGGTTCAAGCAGAATGCAAATGTTTTGGGAATGATGATGGCAACAAATATACAAATGTGTTTGACACAATGGATGCATTTATGGATTGTGATGAGAGTTGTGTGAGCTCCCAATAAAATGATTTTTTAAAAAAAGAAAGGCTACTGTATGGTCTATCATCAATATAAGTGTGATTCAGAGTTATATCTTTTCACCATACTTCTTCCCTCTGAATGATAAGCAAATGATCTGAAAATGTGTACTATCTGAAGAACACTGCATTTGAATTGGAGGCATGCTCATAAACCACATTAGACACACAAATAATGCAACCTGGCTTGCTGACAGTGAAGAGGACTCAAAACACTGATGAAAATGAAAGGATACAAATTTCAGTGTGGATTGAACCTCAATGTAAAGAAAACATATATATTAACATATAGACCAATATCTAGCATGATCATAAATGGAGGAGAGATTGAAGTTGTCAAGAAGTTTGTATTTCTTCAATGCATAATCTATATTCATAGAAGCAGGAATCAGAAATGCAGTGCAATGGACAAACCAGCTGTTGAAAAATCTTAAAAATATTAAAAATTTTAAAATATTAAAAAGCAATGTCACTTTGAGACCTAAGGTGTGACTGTCCTAAGCTATATTTTCCTTTTAAAAAAAATTAAGCTTTGTTGTCATATAATTCACATACCATTAAAAAGAGTGGTACAATCATCACCAAACTCAATTTTAGACATTTTCTATCGTCTTGTGCTCATTATTAACTCTCCATTCTTGCCAACCAACCTTACCTTAACCCTAAGAAACTACTACTTTAGTGACTTCCTCCATATATTTTTTCCTCGATTTCATATAAATAAAAAACCACACACACAAACAAAATTTAGCAATCATAACAAAATAGAACAAATTGAATAGAGAAGAAGACAAAAATACATATAAGGTGAACACATTTACTATGTGTAAAAATGGAGAACAACTGCCAAGGTTTTGAATTTTGACCCAACTACATCTACATGAATTCACTTTGCAGTAAACTGAGTCTATTCACATTTTTGCTTAATGATCACAGGGGACACTCAACAGAGGCTTAATCTACCAGAGACCTTGAAAATGGATTTTTGGCTTTCACTGACATCCATAATATTCTGTAAACAAGTGCTCAGAATTTAAGCTCTAATATGGTTTCCTTTTCTGATCTTGGGTTTTAAATTTTAAATCTTGGGATCGCACAGACTGGTGTGCTTTTTCTATGTGGACTTAGCAGACACCTCACTTAGGTAGCTGTATGCTTAAGATGACCCTTTAAGACCCCAAATGCTGTGCTTTCTGATAGCCAGTCACTATTTCCTCAGCACATTTTTCTTTTTTCTTAAAAATCATTTTATTGGGGACTCATACAGCTCTAATCATAACGCATACAAACATACATACATACATTCATTGTGTCAGTAGTTACATCTTTTCTGGGGTGGGGTGGGGTTCTTTTTTTTTTTTTTTATTTGGGAGAAGTAAACCAGTTTTATAGGGCAAGCAAGCTTAGGCAATTAGCATATGGTGATCTTCAAGATTAACAAGTGAATGGCAGCACAGCTGCAAGTCAGGTTTCAAAGGTCAGGGCTGTTTACAGTTACAAAGGTGACAAACTACAAACCGGAGGCAACAAACTGCAACAGAGTTCAGGCATATCAGGCCTGTAGCCAGGTCAAGCATGTCCGGGCTGGGTGGCTCCTGACAGGTCCTCCTTTTTTATTTTTTCAAGTAATATCCTCCCGGGAACTCCGCGTCTTAGGTTGTCAGGACACACACTCAGACGTCAGACGTCATCGGTCAATGGCCTTCTAATGTCACCATGGCCTGTCTTAGGTTGGTAAAGAGTGCTCCTGATCTTACCCGTCATTGGCTGGCTCAGCACATTTTTTGACATCACCTATATCTTCAGTGATCTCATGAAGACAGGCATTAGGAAGGCCATATCATAAGACCAAATTGTTCTTCAATTAGGGCTACAATTAACTGTGCGTTCAAACTCTTCTCTCACTCTTTCTCTCTCTCTCTTTCTCTCATATCTCTATATCATCGATATCTATATCATCTATATCTATGTATCTATCTATATGCTTGATCCAGTTTAGAGACATCATTATTATTTTTGAGGGGGCAGTCATTGTAAATCTTACCCTTGGGGCATATGGTGCTTTCTAGTAATA